>JAHBCN010006451.1:0-48810 GCA_019359885.1 Listronotus oregonensis | reverse complement strand
CGATTCTGTACAAGTTTCAATTTATCTACTTAGGACAATTGACAAAAAGAAATTTAAAAATCCAACCTCTACCATTTTTTTGGGCAATTTTAGTCAAAACGAATCCGCACCATTGATTTTAATTATTTCCCATATTCAAAAACATTGTTTCAACGAATTTAGAAGTTAAATTTATAACTTCAATCATTTTAGCAAACAAAAAATTCAGGGAAACAATATAGAGACTCACATTATCGTGAAAGTAAGCCAGTCTCAAACAAGCAATATTTACTAAAAGCCCTACTTAAAATTCTTAAAATGATTTTCATTGTGTAATCAAAATATTTTTAATATGTTATTTGTTAATTTTCTTTTAAACTGTATGTTTCGAAGGTTACGAAATCTGACCCGCGGAGTCAAAGGTCCGACGCTTCGTGTCGCTTCTGTATGGATCGTATTCTGGGCTAATACATTCAAAATTCATTCAAATTTTTCTTATATAAAGAATATTTATTCCGACATTAAACGTTGAAGGCCCACGGGTATTAAGGATAATAACGCTTTCGGTCAACGTATATCCCTCTGGCCAAAAACACACCATCGACCTCAAGCGTTATTATCCTTATAATACCCTTGATACCTTAATTACTATAACATTACACCCTTGGGGGGGGTTAAAGTTTATAAAGAAAAATTGTCATTTTTGAAGTTATAAATATGGCAGAAGGTGATTATATAGGAGACGTCAGCTAAAAAAGTATATTGGAAAACTTTACCTTAAAGGGGTAGAATGAAGGGGAGGAGTTAAAATGAGGATGAAAGTTTGTATAAAAAATTGTCATTTGTAAAGTAAAAAATATGGAAGTTGGTAATTAGGCTATTGATTACCTAAAAAAAAACGACGTCAGCTTAAAAAGGATTTTAGGAAGTTCCCCCCTAAATGGGCAGGATAAACTGGACTTGGAAGTATGAAAATTGGTATGCAGGCTATTGATTATGATTAAAAATAATTTGTTTTAAAATTTTTGAAATTACATTTCTTGGAAGGTTAAAGTTCTATAAAAAATCGTTATTTTTAAAATTGTTAAAATGGAAATTGATAATTAGGCTTCTGATTACAGAAAAATATAATAACAGCACAAGCAATACGGCGTGCAATGAGCTCATTCCTCCCCTATAAATCGGCGGGTAAAGATGGCGTCTTTCCAGCACTGTTATAAGTCGGTCTGAAAGTAATGCTACCCTTTCTAATAAGACTTTTCATACCTAGCCTAGTATGGAACTACATACCGACTAGCTGGTCGGCAACTGAGGTAATATATACCAAAGGTGAGTCGAAATGGATCGACCCCCAAGGCGCTAAGACCAATAAGTCTAACCTTCTTTCTGTTGAAAAGTCTGGTAAAAATACTGAACGTTCACATAAGGGATGGTCCACTCAAGGATTACCCCTTTAACACACACCAGTATGCATACGAGAGGGTTAAATCAACAAAATTAGCCCTCAACAACCTGGTGGCAAACATCACCAGCTCACTGGAGCAAAGGGAAATAGTGGTGGCTGCATTTCTAGATATTGAAGGAGCTTTTAACAATGCGTTACCTGACTTCCTGTATGAGGCTGCAGCTTCTGGAGGAATCAGTCCAGTTATATGTGACTGGATCAGGACCATGTTGAAAAACAGAAACATATCCACCAACATACAGGGGGAGATGATCAGATTCTATCCCCCCTGCTGTGGTCGCTCCTGGTGGATGACCTGCTGGCCATACTCTCTCTCTGGGAGATCGATCTGCAGGCATATGCAGATAATCTAGTCATCCTAATTAAAGGAAACTCTGATGAGATGATTTCTAACATCCTTCAAGAAGTACTAAACACCACACAAAGCTGGTGTCAAAGGGGAAAAATGACAATAAAACCCTCATAAAATGGTTATTATCTCCTTTACCCGAAGGAGAAACCTGGATAACTTGAGACCACCAAATCGGCAAGGTAAAACAATAACATTTGCGAAAGAAGCAAAATATCTGGGGCTAATCCTAGATATCACTTTTAGCTGGAATTCGCATCTAGAAAAGGTCACTTTATTCCGTGACTGCTATTTCTGTCTTTTTTGCCCTTATATCGCAATACCTAAACTGGGGTGCCGGTGGTCGATATAAAACCCACGAATAGGACACCGAGTAGGTGTACTATAGGATTTGAAGTAATCTGTTTGTAATGACTAATATATTACCTTATACGGTGCTATGAAATTACATTCTTTAAAATTTACCAAAACCAAATAAATATTCCATTTTTCTCATCATTAAACCAAGCTTTGTAATGCCACTAACGGTAGTCTGAATTCTTATTATTTTCCAACTCAAGGACAAGTAAGACACAGTTTGGCTGTTGACTTTAAAAGAAAAGGATGACTTGCATTTTTTCTAGATTAGTGCAAGCCTACCGTATATTCTTATTTAACAGTTCATTTAAAAATAATTACCAGATTTTATCAACGGTATCGGCACTTAATTTTTTTGCACTGATAAGGTTGGATGACCTTTTTTGTAATCAGCTTTGAAATTATTGACGTGATTGAAAGCTTATAGATACTATATAATACTATCTTTTTATCCGCGTGCACTACACAATTTTGGCTGTTTTGTTTTTTTCCCATTCTTGCTGGATATTGCAAATTTTGCAAACATAGACCTTTTTTTATACAAACTTGTATCATTTTTTTAACCCCTCGGGGGATAAAGTTCCAAAAAATCTGCCACTTGTTATTTTTCTGGATAACCGAATAACGTTTTTAAAGGTATTAAAAAGATTACTTTAAATCGTAATCAATAGCCAACATACCCATTTTTATACAAATATTTACCCCTTATTCTCCCTCTTTAGGGTGATTTTCTTAAAATATCTTCTTAGCTGACGTCTCCTACTTACAATCTACCTTTATGCCAAATATTATCTTTATAGATTTATGAATCAAGTCGTTTTTGTAATTTTGTAATAAGTATAACCCAAGAAAACATTGGCTCTCCCGAACTTGCAAATCACCTGAAAAAGAAAAAAAAACTTAAAAAATTATGTATATTTAAATTTTGAGCCAGATGTTAAAAATTTTGAGAGTATTTTTTGATTTATGGCATACTATTATAAATAACAGATTACTTTTCCATAACAGTCTTATTTAATACTTTAAAAAACAAGAATGATGGTGTGTTAATTGGTTTTAAGCCTTCTTAAAATTAACTTAGTAAGCCGCAAAGAAAACCAAGTATTATTTAAATTAATTAATATTTAGAATACAGTATATTTTTATTTTAAATATAAAACTATTTTTATTCTATTTTACACATATTTTAAGAAAATTTTTTCCTGTTTAAATACTTGAAGCGTCCAATTTATTTGCTGATTTATAATTGAATGTATGTTGACAGAGATATAATCTATAATCTGTTAATTTTTGATATTAAAAGGGCGCCAGTACAAGTTATTTAGAGGTATTAGATTATAGATTATATTCAAGGTCTTGTACTACCTTTAAATCAACTTAAATAAGTTAGTAAACTTGGAATTAAACAAAATCTTATTATTTGGAAAAATCTATTGTACCAAATTATGACTAAATCAGTTTTTTAAATGTTTTTTTAAACTGACCAAAAATGTATAATTTTAGGGACTTATATACCCACACTTTACTTATAATAAAAGTCTTACAACATTGTTTACATCAACTTGACTAGGATCCAAATCCAAAGTTAACTGCCTCAAAAACCAAATAACCACATAAAATTGGGATTTTCAACAAAACCATTCACGCTTTCAAAATAAGCCTAAAAAATCAGTTTTAAGAAAAAACAGAGAAAGGAAAAAAATTAACCATAGTGTGGTGTGACAAAAGAAAGACCTGTATTAAGATATGCCCAAAATGACTTCTAAATAATTTATTTAATTTTTTTGAAAAATATAACATTAATAAAAAATAAAAACGTTTTAAAATTTAAATATTTAGTTAATCTATAAACAGATTTAATTATTGCTTGCAATAAATAACTTATCTTGAACTAAAAAATTACAGATTTACATTTTACTATTAGTCTAGCAAATTAGTTTATCCTGGGCTTCTAAAAATGACCACATTACAAGAATTTTGTGGCTTATATAACCTCTGTTACCAGAAGACAGAAAACGGACATGACAAAAATATTATGCAAATCTAATTGATGTCCAAACAAATCAAAATACAGTATATACAAAAAAAAACTTTTTAAAAAAATTATTATATTTACTGTCAAGGTTTAAACTGAAGATACCACCCTACTGATATAGTTTTTTATAAGTCAATCCTAAAAATTAAAAATACCGCTTATTTTTTAAAAATTAGCAATAGAACCTATAGAAAAGCCTTAATAATAAAAAACAATTTAACGTAATACTTTAACTAAAAAAAACATAAAAAAATTACTCTAATTAAAGTATTATAATTTTTTTTATTTTTCTGGTAAATAAGAAAAAAATAGTCATATTTTTTTATAAAACCATTAATCGTTTCAATCCCTTAACTAAAAAATTTTCTTTAACAATGAAGAGAATAACTACCTGATCTAAAAAAACTAATAAAAGCTTTTTAAAATATATTACCATACCACATTTATTTCTATTAATCTTAATAATAGCATCTTCAGCGTACTCTTTAATAATGTAATACTGCAATAAAAATCAAATTTAGATTAGAATCATGTATAATATTCTCTCCATAAAAAAATGTTTTAAGCATGTGAATATAGGGATGGGTATTTAATATATCGATACTAATATTCGATAATTGGGAACATATGTAATTATAATGTGTTATTTTAAGGGGCTGAAATATGCAGTATTTTAAAGGTATATATTTTTATTTACATTATTTTGTCGGAATTTAGTATTAAGATAAAAATAATTTTTAATATAGTATAAAAAAAATTAAGGATAATTGTTTTATTTTCTACAATAAAATTAAGATAATGCAAGCATATAAATATTTTTTTTTCTTAAACCTAAAGATATTCTGTTTTTTGGGAAGCAATAATTCCAACACTCCATAACAATATTGCCAAAGTGCACTTTCACAGTTTTACGACTGCAATAATATTTCTGTATGGAAATTTTTTTAAAATTATTTAATTAATTAACCTCCTTGGGAATAATATATTAGCTTTTGGTCAATATAAGAATTGTTTTAGTTTTTTCAAAAATTAGATTAAAAAATAAAAAAAAAACAGCCAATTTATTATTTAAATTTAACAGTTATGCTATGGGTCTAATGACCGCTCACACCAACTCTTTTTGCTTCACTTAAGTTGTTCTTAAGCATTGACTCTTCCCTAAGTTTTAAATGTTTCTTGCACCAGCTGAGATCCCTTAAGTACTTTAAGGTTCAGGGATTTAAGATTTGGAAAATATTTTAATTATTTATTTTTCGTTTGCAGTTTTAAATAATTAATTAGGTAAAAATTATGTAAAAACCAAGTTTTTAAACAATGGTGGTTTTGATTTTGATATTATAAATACGATATATTAAATAGATTTCTAAAAAGAACTAAGAAACAATGAATTTCATTTACATACTTATGGAAATTTTCAGGTTTATTTCATATTTTTTTATTCTTTAAACATTGCTTCGTTTTTTTAACCATTTTCACGAAATGGATAATCTTTCGTTTTTAAAAAGCTTTAGATTAACAAAGCCAATAGTGCTTAGCTTACTTAAGCAAACTAAAGATGAGCTTCAGGTTAAACCTGACAAGTTTGTATTGTTTTTTAATAGTTTTAAGGAAAATATTAAAAATTCAATATTTACAAAGATTTAGGTCCGATAAATACTTTCATTTAATCACACACAATCTAGAAAAGAAAAGATTAAATATTGATATGTTCTGATTATTCGCATTGTAAAGGCCAAAAATCAAAAAGAAAGAAGATGCAACGTTGCCGCCTTTCTAAGTAGACTTGGTTAAGTTGCGATAAAAATGTAATGGTGAAAACGAAAAAAAAGTAGGATATCCTTAATTTTACGAGCTTCTTATGGTTAGTAAAGATCTACTCAACATGCGTTTGGTGCAACCGGCCATAATAAAACTCAATTTTGTTTATTGCTACAATTTTGGCGAAATAAGGTATATTTCAAGTCTAAACGGTTTTATCAACCTCTTCCAAACTAAACATTTAAAAGTTATTGTTTTTTTTTTCTGCGGATGCTTTGCCGTAATATTTTCTTTATAATCTAAAATTATTTTTATGTGTTTTTAAATTTTTTATTGGGAAAAAATACATGTTCTTAGTAAAATTAACGTTGTTGTTTTTGAATGATCTTTAATTGGTGGCGTTTTAGTAAAAAAACCGCGCTGTTAAAATTGCTGCGATGGTATTATTATTTTGACAATTTGAATGTATGGAAGCTACCTATATTTTTTATACTAGAAGGTAAATAATAAAATAAAACATTATTTTGAGTCATAATAAAAAGATTTTTTTTTATAAAGTAGATTCAAAGATAAAGTTTTTTTTTTATCTTGGGACAGTCCACGAAGGCTGAAGCCTAAGTACTAACGTACCGTGGGTGTCTATTTTGTCTAGTATTGTGAAAAGAATTCTTAATATTTATATTTAATATACTGTACCAAAATTTAAATAAAGGTAAGTGTTAATTTTTTTTGATAAAAGTAATGGTTTACATGAGTCTTTGAACTTAGCTTTGTAAATATTGTGAACTGCTCTCTTTTGCAAGAAAACACTGGATATAATAGGTACTAATAAGAATTTGCCCAAAAACAAATGCCATATCTTATAATTGATTCAATTTAAAAAGCTATATAAATATTTTCGATAAGATAAATTGTAAAGGAGAAGTAAACAAAAATGTGATACAGACCAAAAATTTTAGTCCAAAATAAAAAAAAAACTTTTTTATATTAATGTAATTTCTGAAAGTTTATCATTTATTTTATTTATTTGAATCTTAAATCACTTACAATTTGCAAAAAAAAAATCCAAAAATGTAAAATTTTTAATTTTTTAATTTTTTCCACCTTGAAAAAATCCTGAAAATTCGGTTTTTTTAATATAACTCCAAGAGTATTAAGATTATGCGAAAAACTTATAACACCGAAATTAAATACCCTCTAAAAATACATAACTTACGTCATCTTAATTATGTGTAGCTTTTATGGTTTTTGAGATATTAACGTTTTAATTTAAAAAAAATCGTTGATATCTCAAAAACTAAAAGAGATACAAAAAAAATATAATACAAAACATAAAGCCTTTGAAATTGTCTATACATAAAGTTTCGTAAGTATTTTTGTAAGATAAATAATAAAGGAGATATAAACTAAAACGTGATTTTGACAAAAAATTTCAGTCCAAAATAGGAAAAAGATATTTTTTAATAATGAAGTTTTTGGGGTTTTTTATTTTTTTTTTTTAATTTTAATCCCAAATCACTACAATTTTTTCCAGAGGTATACCTTGAAAAAATCCCGAAAATGGGTTTTTTGATTTTAACTCGAAAAGTATAGCGTTTATACAAAAATGCTATATAGCTTAAATTAAAGGTTAAAAAATCTTGTGCCAAACTTTTTGGACAAACTTTATATCTAAACAATACCACAAAAGTTACATTAAAAATGTCACATA
The DNA here is from genome assembly GCA_019359885.1 of Listronotus oregonensis. Taxonomy (NCBI): domain Eukaryota; kingdom Metazoa; phylum Arthropoda; class Insecta; order Coleoptera; family Curculionidae; genus Listronotus; species Listronotus oregonensis. The sequence continues at coordinate 41,156 of JAHBCN010006451.1, read as the reverse complement.
GTTAAATATTAATTCAAAATCAGATGGTGTTTATATATTTTCCATAGAATCATTTTTTTTAATTAATTAGTTTTTGAATTGTTTTAAATTAAAAACGTTATTTCTCTTTCCTTAACATTTTGACTTTTGGGGTTACGAGGTATTAGAATTTTACAGACGATATAATAAAAATAATAAAGGTCCAAGTAAAGAACCCTGAGGAACACCAAAAGTTATATTTCTACTTTCTGACATAACATTATTTAAACGTACAATGTGTGTTATTTCCAAAATATATGACTTAAACAACTTTAAAGAGACCTAACACAATCCAAAAATCTCAAGATTTTTTAACAGAATAAAATTATTTACACAATCAAAAGCTTTGGCTAAATTGCAAAAAAACACCAGCTGCTAAATCACCATTATTAAACGACCCATAAAGATGTTTTTTTTTTGGAATCCAAATTAATTTAAATTTAAAATTTTAGGTTTATTATAAAAAATTATTTTACTTTTTACATTTATCTCAGTTATTTTAGAAAGTGTTGGTAATAAACTAACTAGTCTAAAATAAGAAAATATAATATTACAATCTGCTTTTTTACAAACTGAAATAGTCACAGCAGCTTTCAAACATTTAGGAAATTCTCCATTTAAAAAAGAATATTTCACTCATGTATAAATTGTCCCATAAGACACGTTAAAAATCAAAACATTTCAGCGGAAATTTCACGTTGCCTAGACAACGTGGTATTTTCACTTACTTACAAACACAGAACAATCGAACCTGTTTGTTTATATTGTCAATTAGAAACGTCAAAATCAGTCAAAATGAGTCAATTAGTCATGTACACGATGAAGAAATAGATAAAGTAATTAAAAAACGATTTCAGTTATAGTTTTAATTATGTTGCATGAAATTAAAAATTGTATGACAAAAAAATATTTCTCCATTCTAGAAATATTTCCCTAAATACCACGAGTGCTTAAAAATTACCGATAATTTTCATTCAAGCTTGTTATACAAATTCCCCTCGTTCTTCGAACTCGTGGAATTATAAATAACAAGCTTTCATGAAAATTATCGGTAATTTTTAAGCACTCGTGGTATTACCCCCGATAATTTTATTATATTAGTTAAAGCTTCTGAAGCTGAATTATAAAGTTAAGAAAATATTTTAACTGATAGATTATCCCAACCTGATTTCTTGGAGAGAAAAAATACTGCTAATCGTAATATTTACTTTTAATGGGTATCGATAGTTTTGCCCAATCCTAAATAAGCTGTTGCCCTAATAATAATATGTTACATACACATTACACATAAAAATAAAAGCCTACATAAGAGCGATTACAATTTTATCTAGCCCGATCAGCGGCTTTAATAACACACCGACCGATTTTTTTCTTCCGTGCTTCCAAATGATGCTTATTAACTAATTTATGTTCGCCAGTGGCCTGCATTTTGCTAATTTGCATTTCCCGTTGCAGACATAATTAGCCAGGTCTACAATTTAGCCCGCAGTCATTTAATTTTTTAATAGACCGTGCCAATTAACCGAGTCTTCTTCATTTGCACTGATCTACTTATCAAAATTTATGGTTATTTTAACTATGGAGTAACACCTTACAATAAAGTAACATGACGTGAAAATGTATCCCTTTAATTATCCATTTTTTCGTGATGTTAACGCATCTAATGTATAATAAAGCAAAAAGCCAATAATAATTTAATTAAATAATACTACAGTATAACCAGTAAAATTTGCATAATATGATTTTTTTAATTAATAGTTTTACTCAAAATTTCTTTCATTTAAAGAAATTGGGGATAGAATTTTTGAAGTATCACACAGGTAACGGCCAGGATATTAAAGAAATAATCATTTATTTTAAAACTATGTTTATTTGTGGTCGCCAACTGCAAGAAGGAAAAAAAAGAGATACTTTATTTCCAGCGCGAATATACACTCAACGACGTAAAATTCGCGACATCCATAATTTAGATCAAATTTGATGTATGATAACTTTTTTTTCCATAATCCGATTGAAATCTTATTTTTATTTAATGTAAATTTAAATTTTGTGAATTGTAAGTCTTTGTACACAAATCACCATGTTTATAAAGGGATATTTATAAAAAAAAATACGAGTATGTAGTTTTTTATTTAATTGCAATACGTATATGTTTTTACAATATTACTTCACATCTCTTTTTTAGTTACTTGTAATCAAAAAATTAATTCATCAATCCTAACGTATTTAGGGAAACTTAAAATTTTACATCACAGACCGTATACAGCGTGTCCAAAATAAGGAGGGCCAGTGTGGGTATCTCCGAAACGCTAAGAGATAGGTGGGTAGTTTAAATTTGGCAAAGTTGCGTATTGGTGAGCTCAATAACACACCGTTAAAAAATTGAAGTTATCTTTTGTACTTCTGGAAATATGGCAAAAAACCGAAATTTGCGATTTTTGTTTTTAATTTTGTACTAGATATTTTCAAAAGTTAGAAAAATTGTAAAAATATATTCTAATTAGAACTTTTTGGGTATTATGTAATGTTGAAGTCAATTTTCTTTTACAGCGTTTCGTTTTTGTTAAACCATCATCAACTTTATTTTTTTAAATACGGACCTGAGTTTTTTATTTAACCCATTAAGTACTAGCGTTCCATATATGGAAAGCAAATCAATACATGATAAAATGGTTAAAAATAAGACGTTACTTGCAAAAACACTTCGTAGGTCGATATTTTCAGGTTGCTGAATATTCTGGTAACGTGTCATATCAGTTTAAAAATCGAGTAAACGAAAAGAGTTCTTTAAAAGTTATTTGCTCCGTTCAGCTATCTGGTGCATACACGAAAATGGCGAGTCGAGATGTGTAAGTACATATTTTTATAAGTTTAGGAATATATAGACTAAAACTAATACTATATTAATCAATTTTAATGTACTTTACCTCGAGTTTCATTGAATAAATAATTTATTATGCCTTTGTTTTTCTTATTTTCGCATTTTTTTTGCCGTTCCTTATATGGAACGCTAGTCTCTTAGCATACATAAAAAAATCTGTATGTTTATTTTTAGGTTAACGGTGCAGCAGGTTGCTGATATGTTTAAAACTAAAAAGTTTTGGCTGGAAATGGATACTAACGAGCATGTGCAATCAGTCAGGTGGCCTAATTGATAATCTATCCGGAAAACAACTACTAGCAAATGCTGAAGTAGTAATGGATAGTGGCAGAAGATTGGGAAGCTTTGATGTTTTGGATGAAGGCGATGATATTTCAGACGATGTGCCACTTTCGTCACTCGTTAAGAAAAGCGAAATTTTGAAGTTTACCAATGCTCAATACCAAACTCTAATGTTGCACATCAAAAAAAAATTGGAAAAGCTACGGCACCCTTGCTGCAACCTATTGAAGAATGGCCCGCCGAAAAGAAAGCATTACCGTATCAATTGTATTTTGACAATTTATTTACAAGCATTGGATTTTAGGAGCGAAATTGCACAAACTTATCTAAAAAAATGGCCAAAATCAGGTGGAAGACCCAGCTGTTATTCAAAAAATTCCAGATTCTCCCCAGATATTCGGCTTGATGAAAAAAAATATTTGGTGGAATATATCCCCAACAACAAACGCCGACGATGCTCCCGACAAAATCATAGGGGCAGTTCTGTGCGCACACAGTGTCGCAAATGTGACGTAGGACTATGTATTGAGTGTTTCGTTGATTTTCATACTAAATGAAATAAAAAAAACTTGTTTTATAAATTTAATGATTTTAATAAATGTTTCATTACCTTTTTAAAAATTATTTTTAAATTAGTAATTTTACGAACCCTAAAAGACTAGCGTTCCATATATGGAACGGCCGCCATCTTGGAAATAATAAGATAACATTGTACAAATTGACCTAAAACGTATTTTTATTGCTAAGTAGAGTATTAAAATATAATTTACTCCTTAATATTTCGAATACAAAAAACTCAGTCCCTAATGGGTTAATTTGAACCTATCCTTATCCCAAGTACAAAAATGTATAACACTTAGACCCGGTTGTACAAACAATGGTTTAACACAAGTTTTCTTGAACTGCAGTTCAATGTTGAAACCAGTTCAGAATTTTGAGTGTTGCACCACTACACAGGTTTACAGTTACAAAACCCACAAAAAAAAGGAAGAAAAAATTGCTACAACTTAACCTAATCAAAGATTTTATTAAAAAAAACAATAATAATTATGAGTATGTATTTGTGTTATTGTATTTGTATTTTTTTGTTTAATTTTACCTTTTTCTCACACACTACTGACAAAATAAATCACAGATCGTAAATACCCATTGTATGATGAAATAATTTTTGGTTTCTGTAATGTTCTGTATCTGCCCCTTCAGGAGATTGAATTTTATTGTGCGTGCCATCCAATGCTAAAAAATCCTCGCCTCACAGTGTTAATTTCAGATTCAGTTGTTGGCATTTTTATTAGTTTTAAACCATAGATATTTTTCGACTTGTCCTTGACTTGTCAATACCTCCAAAATCTCCAACAACTTGCAAAAAACTCCCAGTGGCTATAAATCGTAAAGCAATACATATTATTTCAGTAGGTGTTGGTGCATGGTTTCTTAAAAAATAGAACATTTAAATATAAAATGAAATGTAATTAAACAATATAAATCTTAATTGTCTGTAACAGATAAAATTTGTTCAAAAATTTCATCTATGATAAATCTCACAGCTTGTTTCTTCCACCTTAATGATCTGGTTTATTTCTGTCTACTTATGGGGCTCGAGAGTGTGCAACATTATTAAGTTATTCTACAAAATCCTTGTCGTCTGTCATATCTTTCCATACAAGATCCATTTTTAATTATAAAAACTGAATAAGTATTAACTTTAAAAATATAAAAACAAAATATTCAAAAAAAGGTGGTGATCTGTCGAAGGAAAATCAAACATTTTAGTTTTTCGGCCATATTTCTTAAAGTACAAAATAGAGCTTTAATTTTATAACGGTATATTATTGAGCTCCCTAATACGCAACTTTGCCAAATTTAAACTACCCACCTATCTCTTACCGTTTCGGAGATCCCTAACTGGCGCTTCTTTTCTTGGACACGCTGTATATGAATCTTCTTTCTTTTGTCTTTCACAACTCGAACAGTTCCCTTGAGTTTCTTAACAAATCCCAGATCGTTACTCTTGACAAATCCAAAGCCTTGGACCAGGCATGGCATGAAGCACTAACAACCTTCCTTTCTGCGATCTTCCTTCTTGGCTCTTCAGTTTTCTTTCTAATCAACATATTTCAGTAATTGTAGAGAAATAGTTATTTCTTCCAGTTTTGACCAAATTAATGCTGGGGTATCCCAGGGTTTAGTACTGGCACCAACTTTATTTTTTCTTTATATTAATGACCTTTTTTCTTCCATTTTCTTCACATAATATATCTGAATTATAATATTGCTGATAATATACTCTTCATTCCAATATTTAATAGTTTCATGTAAATAAACTCTTTAAACCACACTAGAGACACCCGCGGTATGTTGGAACTTAGGCCTCAGCCTTCGTTAACTGTCCCAAGATTTAAAAAAATAATAATAAATAAATAAAAAAGGCTTATATAAAAAACGATAATTCTCGTTAAACTTGTTTATTTTACCTGCATGGCGTAACACTATTTTATTGTACTTTTATACAAATTCTAAAATTTATACCTTATTGTATAATCCTAAATAAAACACACAGGCCCATTTGATATTCATACGAGACTTTTTTTGTACAGTGATCTTTAAAATATTGAAACTTTCCACTATCTTGCCCTTCTTTTATCACAAAATTGGTGATAAGTAACACTACTGTACTGTTTTCATTTATTTTACTAATAGTACAGTGTGTGGCGAAAAAAAGGTATTTGACATCTGGATTTTTTTGTACAGTTTTAATTTTTATAAAAATTTGAACTTAAGTTGTTTTTACTCTCTAAATTAAATTTATAATGTTTAAAGTGTGCTTTTCATTTTTGGGGGGTATAAACCACCCCTTATGCTAAAAACTATGGAAATAGACATTAGGTATGATAAAAATATAGCTAAATATTTAGAATAAATATATTTTTAGATTGTGAATTATATTTTACATTATATTTGTTCGTTTGAACCCTTAAAAATCACTTTTCATCTTAAAATTATTTAATGACGCATATATTAAAAAAAATATTTTAATAATTTACGAGATAATAAATATTTAACTTCAATAACTTAGCCCTTTAATACCACCCCTTAAAGGATTTACAAAAAAAAATATTTTTGACAAATTAAAATGATTTCTTCGCAACTTTTTTTCCTGCATTGATTTGCATAAAAAATTGGAATTGTGCTTATCCTAGCCCCAACTTTAAATTCTTTATTATGCCCATGGGCGCTGTTGGTTTTTTAAGGGTAAAAATTACCACTAATTGTTAAAACTTTTAAACCTTAAAATGGGTAAAATTTGGTTTGGATTACTTAAATAATAATTGTTTTGTGCTTTGGAATAAAACTTCAGAATATTTTAACCCTTAAAAATTTGTTGAAGCTTAAAGTAAAAAAACTTTTAGCAAAAAAATAAATAATTTATCATGGTGATTTAATTTTAGATTGCTGTTTCTGAAAATATGTAATTATTTTATTTTTCAACTTTTCAACCTTCACAAAATAACCCCTTTCACAGCTTTATTAAAAAAAAATAATAAAATAGCTTGACAGATTTATTAATTAAAAATTTTACTGCCAGAAATATTACCAATTTTATTATTTTGCAAATTTTTAATCCTTAAAAACCAACCCTTACAACATTGCAATTCTTATAAATTAATTTTATGGATATAAATAGAAAAAAAGTAGAATTACATACAAAAATTTATTTACACAAAAATACACTGCATATTTACCTACATAGACAAAAATAAAATTTATACAAACATAGGACTGCGTATAGCAGTTATGTAGATTATTATGGTCCAAAGTGAACTATTCGAATTTTTCAAAAAAAATGATTAGTTTTTAAAACATAGCTCCTTCATTTTTAAGGAAAAAAAGTTTTTTCAAAAATGATTTTGTAGGGTAGGGTAAATTTCTTTAAATCCCCTAGTTTCGAAATAGGGTAAGTTTGAAGGGCTCGAATAGGGTGGTGCTCGCTCGTAAATAGAGGTTTTAAACGGCCATATCTTGCCAAATATTTATTGTTTAGAAACTCTATGTAAAAGGCAAATATTTTTAATTAAAAAGCTTCAATTCGGTACTTAAGCATTTTTTTGTATTTCCAGTATTTTTAGAATTATTTTGAAGGAAAGGGCTTTTTTACGAAATTGCGGAAAATCGTTTTTCACTTTAAGCTCCAATTTTTCTAAAATTAAGCGTTTTAAATTGGTCAAACTACTAGAATGTATTCATAATACCTATATAAAAAAATGCAGATCAGGTAAAGATCAATTTTAACTTGCTTAATTTTTATGCTAGAGACTTTTTTTGTTTTTAAAAGAAAGGTCTAACTATATACTTTAAAAAAGGTTTCATAAGTTTTTCTTGAAAAATGCAAAGTTTTCCCCAACTTAACTTTGAATCTTTCAAATATAGCATTTAACAATCAAAAGCTAACCATTAAGAAGCCGTAGCTTGGTCCATATTGGTTGTAAAGAAATTCTACATAAAGAGTTTTATTTGATTTTTTTATAAGCTACAATTTTGCTTATTACATATTTTTTTTTTATTTAAGAGTTACTCGCAAAAAACCCATTAAAAAATTCGATTTTTTCGTCCAAAAATGTTACATTTAATTGCGAATAACTCGAAAAATATTAGTTTTACGAAAAAAATGTATTTTTTACTTAAAATAACTTTCTTCATTGGTTTCTGTAATTAAAATAAAATAAACAAAAATTTCCCCCAAAAGAGAGTGGTAACCACCCCAGGATAAAAGCACCCCTTTGCTTGATATAAACTTTAATCCTTAAGCTAGGTAGGTAGTAGGTAGGTTCAAAGTGAGTGGGTATAACACCCTTCCACCGCGACCGATCGGTCTATTGTGGCTCATCCTTAAACTATTTCCTATCTTCTGTAAACATTTGAGGTAAATCCATGTAGGACATGTATAGACAATTTTAAGCCAAAATGCTTTATTTTTTGTTCTATAAGATTCTTGGTAAAGATACAAAACTTCCAAAAAAATTAACCATTTAAACGGATGGCTGTGAAGTGGCGCCATCTATTCTTTCTGTATTAAAACAAGTGATATAAAATCTAATATTACACAACTTTTCAGAGTCTTTTCCTCTATCCCCGCTTGTCTTTTTTGCCCTGCCTGCGCGTGGTTACGATTGTTCTACAGCACTGGGCTTCCATAAACCTACAAACTTGCCCAGGTCTTCAAACTAAAGGCATATTGTGTGGTAAAATATAGCACTATGATAAAAACCAAACTTTAAACCTCAAATGTAAAGAAAAAAATGTAAAATTTCTACTGGGCGATAGACCAACCCTTAGATAAAGCGGAAAATTTCGTTTTCTTTTCTAAGCTAAAAAAAATCATTACATTGCATAAGAAAACATTTCAAAATATTATGAAAACAGAATTATAAATACCAACCTCTTTTGTCACTAAGTCGTGGAGGCTCTAGGATTTTCAAAACTTTTTATCTAAAATGTGAGACATAGGACCCACACCAGATGTATTACCAGATGCTATTGGCCTAAAGAAAGACACTTTGAAAAACAATCCAATTATAGGGTAGGAAATTCGACATAAATATTTACATACAGATAATATTAAAAATAAAATTCAGCGTTTAACAATAAATACCATAAGATAAATAAAAAACTGTTCTCGATTATATACACTTAGTAAATCATAATCACCTTTATTTTTTTACAATTTAAAAAAAATAAAAGCTTCGTAATTGTTATAAACCACAAGAAAAAATAACAAAAACATGCTTCCTTTTTTTATAGTTTTTACACATTAAATTAATTGGCGAAAACATAAATAGGTTTGTTCGTGGAACCTTCAAATTAAAAAGGAATGATTAATGCGAGTCTGTAAGAAAGGATCATAAAATTTAATTTTACTTAATATATTGGGACAATCTATTTTATTCTTTAATAATTTATAAACAAAAATAATTAAAGAGTATTCTCTACGTCTTGAAAGAGTCACTAAGTTAAATCTACTTAACAAAACATCATTTGGAAATCCAATAGTTGGATAAGTACCATCCAGCTTAAACCAAAGATAGTTAGCAAAAGGATGCAATAGCGATGTCTCCGATTTTTTTCTAAGCTACTAGAATAAACTTAATAAACCGGGTACCAAATGAAACTCCAAGTTAGAACGCACAAAGGCAGTAACGAATTTATATTACTTACGCAAAATGAAGCCCAAGCTTCTATAAGAGCTTGACATTTTATTATTAATGTGATTTACAAAAAACACTTGGCATTAAAAGTGATTTCAAAATTCCTAAAGTGAGAGCATTTTTGCAGTTTCACTTGGTTCATTTTATAAGGAAAATTAATTGGTGTCATTTTCCAAGTACGTTGTCACCGAACAATATTTTTTTATATTTAAAAGCAGTTCATCTTTATTTTATCTCCGACCAGAGATATGGTAGGGAAGTAGAAAGCTCATAGACAAGTGCGCATCCATTTTTTCGGCAACATCATGGGCGTGCTATTTATACACCCAAATATCATTTACCTTACGAGCGGCATTTTTGTGGATTGTTTAGTTTTCTTTTTCTTTCGCGTTTTGTAATTGTTTATTGTTAAGTTCAGTGTATTTTTTTCTTTTTTAAATCAAAGCGTTTATTATGGATTTTTAGTTAGGTAGAGAATGCAAGAACTATATCCGAAAGGCGGAAAATCAATCAGGAATTATGTTTCATGAGTAAATATCTTTAAAAAAAAAACCCAAGGCCTATATCATTTTGGGCAAGATGGAAAAATAATTTTAATAAAAAAAATGTGAACTCCTTTAACAAAAAAAATATTTTTTTACGTTAACGTAACCTTATTAAAGACACTTCGAATAAAAACCGTATAAAATACATGTAACAAAATGGAAGTGTGACGCACAGCCCTTCAGTTTTCGTATCTTTTTACCCAGCTCCTTTATTATAGAAGATAGAAAAATGGGGTCTGCGGCTTACCCTATTTACTTGTAAAAAACTACTATTGGCGCACCGGGAAATTTTGAGAATTTGTGCTATCATGACCTATAATAAAATTATAATAAATATTTTTGTAGAGATCGAACGCTGTTAGAATAACACCGATACGTCACGGTTCAGCGTTCGATCTCTAGGTTCCCTAAGCAGGCAGTTTTACTTAAGATGTGGCTAAATGTATGGTATCGTATGGTATGGTAATGGATATAGTGAGTGACCGGATTTGGTCAAAAAACAAAAAAGTTTGTTGTCAGCTGTTCGACAAAGCTGATTATGTTTATGATCGAAAAAGGAAATATTTAAAACCGAAACCATAGAAGAAGTTAACGAAAGGAAAGTCTACTGAAACTACACTCTTCAAAAATAAACTATGTTTTTAGAATTAAGTATAATTTTTATTTAATTATTTTAATTTTATTCATCAGTAAATTTTAATTTATGATTAGATTACTTGGTTTGTATTTGATTTTTAGATATCTGAATTTGTCTAGTGTCTAGAAAAAGTAGTATATGTTGATAATGGTGCAAAATGAGATAAACAATTTTTAATTTTATTTTTATTTCCAGAAACTTCTTTGATGGGGATATAAAAAAACATGTTAAAGAAGTCATGTGGAAGTATTTATTTTCACTAAACAACAGTCACTTAGGTGATTTTGTCATAAATTTAAGATTAAACTGACTTATAAAAATATTAGTTAGTAGATTTGTTAAACTTCATTTTTTTATAGAATAACAAGAATAAAACCCTTGTATTTTTGTATCTAGCATTGTTCTGAATTGTATGCATTACTTTAATTTTATTTTAGTAGTAAATATAAACCAGTTTGTTAGTTGATTTATTTAATACGTATACGGGGTGTTCGAAAAATGCACTGCCAAATTTCAGAAAGTGATTTCTTATTAGAAAATATTTTAAAAAAATATCTATGTGGGTCCGAAAATGCATAGTTTCTAGGATACAGGGTGTTAAACTTTGCCAGTGTCACTTCTTTAATAAGGGCCCATTTTCAGACCCATAGTTAAAGAAACTTTTTTTCATATTGTTATCTTTTTATGAGGAATCACCCCCTGAATATTGGACATGCCTTTTCGAACACCCTGTATACAAAATGCATCGAAATTAATAGAGGCCATAAAACTTTTAAGTTCAATCCCGTTTCTCATCAAAGATTTTTAAATATAATAGTATTCCCTCGCATCCTTGGGCCCACAGCTCTATTGTGAAAACATAGTGGATCCTGTGTAGTTTCACAGTGCTTTCACCGTAGACTTAAGGATGCTAGGGTTAGTTAATTAAAAATGTGTATTGCATAACAAAGTGGTATTTATTGCTTAAGAACTGTTAATTATATAATTTTATAAATTTGGAAATATTTTTTTTTAATGCGATTCAAAAAGTTACTCTATTTATCTGGATTAAAAACACTTAAAATAATCACATCAATGTCATTCTTAAAGCAAAATAAATCTTACTAGAGTTAAAATATAAGGGTATTTTCATAATTAAAATTTTCATAATTTTCAATTTTAAATATCAAAAATATGTTTTGTGTTTGCCATAAGTTTGATTAGCATCAACAAATTACCTTTATAAACTATTCCAAATTGTAACAATTTTAAAATAATAGCTAATTAAATGTTCACAAATTTACTATTTGAAATATTTCGTGTTTGTTTTTTTTAAACATAACTTTATAAGCTTTAATTTACTTTAATTTCCCGCTCTATGACTGACATTTGAACTGCAAAATGGCTGCCTCTATAATCTCTCCTCCAAACGAGTTCTATTCCTCTCCTACCTCTGCCACCGACTTAAAATATTCACATCATCCTGCAGAACCAGAAAATTTTCCCAAGAGTCAATTTGGCGATATATTTTTAAATCATCAGCGTAATTATGCAAATACTCGTATTTTAGATGCCTCTTATTTGCGCATTTTTTCTGCAAAATTTAATATTTGACAATAAAATTTGATTAAATTAACGAAAATAAACAAATAAAGAATTTGCTTTTAATAGGCCGATTTTACCCTAGGGAGTCTACTAGAAATATCAACTTTTTTGCAAATTTTTAAATGATAGTTTTGTTAAGCAAAGAGTTTCCTCCGAGGCCAATAGAATCTGGTATAAATTGGGAGTCCCATGTCACACTTTTAAGATAAAATTTTTTGATGATTCTAGAGGTGCCCGCCGCACTTAGTATATATTTTGATAAAAAAAATAAACGACACATCAGCCATTATTTATTGTGCAAAAATTTTTTAGTGGTAATAATTAGTTTAATGAACCCAAATTAATTTATCCCTACGCAATTGAGTAAATCAGCAGATTTAGCATAATAACAAGGTATTTAAATAATTTAATTTTGCATAATTTAAAGCTATAATTTATGGATTTATTATTAGAAATTCTAAAATACGAATAACCACGCGATCCTATTAAGCGGTTTACAATAAAAAATAATTTATGGCTTAAAAACTATGCTTTTTAATATGAATAAACTATTTTTTAAATAAAACTAGAAACTAGTAGAGCTATAATTATCTGTTAGAAAATATGTGTTTTTTGTTGTAATGGGTTGATAATCTCTTCTTATAGATCGGAGGTTTTCAAACTTTTTTTGCCTCTTAAACCAGAGCCGCTTATAATATGGTAGTAGTATTAAACTAGATACTATTTTTTAAAATAAATCATAGAATTAAATAGAAAAATAGGGGAAAAAAAGGAATAAACAAAAAAGAAAAGAAAAACCAAAAGAAGGAATGAAAAAAGAAAAAAATTTAATAATATTTTGCCGTTTATTTTTGATCCAGTAAAAAATTATTAAATTTTTAATCATAACTACGGCTTATCTTGCCGTATTTTTGTCTGTTTTTGGACCTTTTCTTTTAACGAATTTTTAATCACATTTGTGGTTTGACACTTGAAGAGTTTGATTCAAAGTATATTTTAGCAGAAAATATGACGTAAGTGCAAAGATATGGTGATATTTATCAGGTAGAAACCTATCTTTACTTACCATTTTAAAATAATATTATGCATGAATTTAAGATGGCTAAGGATACAGTGGAAGAAGCACCGGACATAGTAACCCAACTCTGTGTTCACACGTCGTCGTCGTGGTTAGGCCCAGAAGGATCTTTTGGAACATGCGCTAGAGTTGCTGGTTATCGGCAACTCTTTTGGCTAGCGTATGGAACGGGATGAATACAAGGCTTAACTCAAGGTGTTAGCATACCGTGCTGATGAGTGTATGACATCCTGTGCCTTAAACCAACAGGTGTCTCCAACGGTGCCTCTGAGATACAGGGCGACCTCTCAGAGTATATAGCCTTACTGCGGTAATGCGGAGCTCTGCCGAGGTGGACTATTACTTCCCTAGCTCCAAACAGAACCGCTTTCTTAGAAAAAAAGTGATAAAGGTGCGCTGACCGAAAGGTCACAAGCAGACAATGCTGCGCCGACCGAAACTGGTGAATCCGTTTCGAAAGGTGTCCCTGAAGTTACCGGCGCCTATTTCACGGGAAAGGGCTAATCCATCCCAAACAAACAGGTACTTAGAAAGGGATCCCTAAATTCAAACAGAAGGCGGACAAAACCGCCTTTATAGGAACAAGGGTTCCCTGGCTTTAAACAAAAAGCGGATAGGACCGTTTTCATAGGATAAGGCCGGAGATGCGGCCTCAGAAAGAACATCTGGTTCCTGTAACAAGGACCTGGTAGCTACCCACGTCACTAGAACGGGAGAGGAGGGCATGACGGATCTAATCGTCTGCTCGTTATACTCTCCAGGAGACAGGGACACCAGAACACATCAGAACACATTATGCTCGTGTCCGGTAGCGACACAAGTAAGAGGAGATGTAAGAACTCTTTCCCAATCTGGTATCGGATTCATTGGGAGAAATATAAAAAGGTGTAAGCCACAATAGACCGAGCGGTCGCAGTGGAGGGCCTAAAAAGTCCACTCATTTTAAACCTACCTACCTACCTACCTACCTAGTAACGGAACAACACTGACGCACTGCTGTTTCCCTACAATGTCTTTGGGAAAAGAATTTTGGCTCTTAAAAATCGTTTTGGTTCCACTGGGACTGTTACGAAACATATAGAAAAAAAATTGGCATAGCCAAATAAAAAAACATGTCTGCAGCTCAGTTTACTAAAATAAACGAATATTTTTAGAATATATATAATGCGATGGTCAAATAGCCCATATGATGGTTAAAAAATTTTTTGTGCATGCCCCAACTTTTCCTTTGTTTTTGGGGCACTTTATTGACAAATGTATGAGCAGTGCCTATGTTTATCAAAAAATTAGCAATAATACAAGTAATAATATTTTTTTTTTAAAGTTTAATTCAAATTATTGTGGTAACATAATAAAATTATATTACAAATATTTTAAGTAAAACATATCATGTTATCTATATGAATATGAATAAACAATTTTTTAAATAAAACTATAAATTAGTGGAACTATAATTATCTGTAATAAAATATGTGTTTTTAGTTGTAATAGGTTGATTATCTCTTCTTATAAATCGGGTTTTTTCAAACTTTTTTTGTCTCTTAAACCAGAGCCGCTTATAATATGGTAGTAGTATTAAACTGGATACTGTTTTTTAAAATAAATCATAGAATTAAAGGGAAAAAGAAAGAAAAAAAGAATAAACAAAAAAGAAAAGAAAAAACAAAAGAAGAAAAGAAAAAAGAAAAAAATGCAATAAAGAAAAGTAAACAGGTAGTATTAATAAACTATATTTCAATAATATTTTGCTGTTGTCTTTATTTTTAATCCATGTTTATAAAAAAAATAGCAATAAAACAAGTAATAATAATTTTTTTTTAAACAGTTTAATTTAAATTATTGTGGATACATAATAAAATTATAATACAAATATTTTAAGTAAAACATATAATGTTATCTATAAGAAAAGATGCTAAAAACATTGTTATGGAGTATGTCACAGTGATACGCGTAGTAGATTCTTTCAGGAGACTTTATATTATTTTATAAGTATTTTATGGCCTTGTTTTAAATATCGCCGAAAACTGCATTAAAATAGGTAAGCAAAAGGACTTAAAAATTTGCCCGAAATGTGTCCAAATGCAATTTGTGGGTGAAACGGTGTGGACGAGGTGATGGTCGATTCCAAGGAATTGACAATGTTAATAAAAACACATATATTTGTTCTCTTCATTTTAAAGGGGAATGTATTCCAACAACTGAATATCCAGACCCTATTAGTTGTGTAAAAAAACTAGTAATAAGGTGATATATTTAATAAATTATAAATATTAAAGCTCGCGCCATTACCTCAACTAATTTATTTTGTAGTAGGTAAAAGTCACACACATAGATATAAGACTTTTTATTTCTTATTACTTTTACTTATTAGCATGGCAAGTAAGTTCTACTTGACATCTAAATTATTATAATCCTAACCTCTCAACTGGTTCGGTTTTATTTCCTTCTTAGGGACGACCATGGCACTTTAACCATCGTCGTAACTTAACACAATTATGGGCTTCTACGGTAGGATGCAGTAATGAAGCACCATCAATTAATGTTTCATTTAATTTTAACGATATTAGGGGTAATAAAGCTTGTTGCCCAGCCATATTTTAAAAGTGCCCTTAACTTTCATATTGCCGCCTTTAGTAACATGGCGGACGCGCTTGCGCTGAGCATACCCTTAAAATGCCTATTTAAATTATTTACAAGAATTATTTTTTTTCTTCTAACACAATATTATTTTATCTAACATAATTCAAATATAATTTAGATAACACAAATTACTTTTTTATTACATAATTTTAGTTATAAAATTTAACATTATATACTTAGCATTTTCACATGTGAAGCCAAAGCAATTTCGAACCTCTTAAATTTATAGTCGACTCTAATTATCACCACTTTGTTATACTGTCCGACTCTATGTCCGTACTTAAAGCCTTACAGAACAACAAATCCTGGAACTATAAAGACAATCCAATATTATGGGAAATAAGAAAAGTGCTGCGCCGAATAACATTGCGTAGAAAACAAGTCTTTTTCATATGGGTCAAAGCACATACAGGACTAAAGTATAATGAGCTAGTAGACTTAATAGCAAAGGATAGCATTATTAATGGTACCTCAGCTAATTACACTCTCAGCTTAAATGACGGATATAATAATGCAAAAACAAATGTTACCAATAGATAGAATATAAGATGGAAGGAATACTGCAAAAATAAACCCACAAGATATACTCAGCTTGTAACTGAAATTCCACATAATTACTGGCATAAAAACCTACCGGTTCCTAGAAACTACATAACAACAATTATACGCATGAAACTTGGACATGCTTGTTATCCTGCTCATCTGTATAAAATCATAATATTACCTTCAGATCAATGTGAAACTTGTAATGTTAAGTGTGATCTAGATCATAATATATTCTTTCATTGTAACAAATACCTAGCCGAGACCAACAACCTATATAATGGTTTAATCAAAGAGTGTAAAGCTGTTTGTCCCTTTAACATTCTTAATCTTTTAGCCCTAGAGATCACAAAGGTAAATAATACTTTGATTTCTTTTTTGAACAGAATAAACTTAAAACTATAAATTACTTTTATGTAGAATTGATGCTTTTTGATAGTAGGCAGTAGGATAGTCTTACCCATTTTTATCCTTATGTTACCTCCTTTTTAAGTGGTGTTCTTTGTGTGTTTAAAAAAAAAGTCGTCCTGATCGACCCCAGTGGGGTAAAGTGTGTGTCCTTGTCAAATATGTAATAGTTTTAGCTTATATTCACCCTCTATTATTGGTATGATAAATAATTAGAAAAAATAAAATACAAAACTTCTTTTTTTTAAAGTAACACTTTGTGACTGGCTGAATGGCTGATTAGCCTGTTGCCATTAAAGAAAAAAAAACATTTATAGGTATTTACTTCTTAAAAAATGTGTCTAACTATAACGGACTTTATTTCATGGACTTAAAAATAATTTTTGATGATCAACAGAAGTTTTATTTGTCACCGTTGTTTACCACAATTTTTTTTAAATAAAACATAAAATAATTTAGGATTAGAAATCAATATTAAAATTATTTAAAACACAATTTAATGTAAAATTTGCTTATCGAATACCACACGACGTTAACGTTAACGACTATAATTATGTTAGCCCGGGAGCCAGCGATCGTTTGGTGTTGTCATTTCACAAAAGCTGAAAGTTTTTCCAACGCTTTATTTGTATAGGTAGTAAGTGAATGGACCTCCAGCTCGCGCACTTCTGGGGGGGTGTAGCTGCGGCAGCCTCCCACACACGTAAAATATTAGTAAAAAAAACTTATACCACAAAAGCTGACTTTGTTGAGATATTCAATATGTTATAAACAAACGATAAAACGGATCCAGCTGACTTTAGAGTGGGGGTTATGCCCCAGCTTTTTACGTAAACAAGTCAAAAAAAAAAGCACTAAGTAAACTAATACCACAAAACCTAAAATTTAATTAAGTAATGGTTAAGTTAATAAGTTATCCGGAAAAAATATCCAGCTTCATGTAAAGTGGGGGAAAAGAAGTGTCCAGCTGATGCAGTCAAAGATGCAGTGCATCGCAGTTCGCGCGTGCGCGTTGCATCAGCAGGGCACTCTTCCTCCACTAAATATGAAGCTGGATATTTTTTCGTTTAACTTATTAACTTAGGTATTGTATTACCAAATTTAAGCTTTTGTGGTGTCAGATATCTTTTTTTATTACTAAACAAAGCGCGTCTATGCAATTATTGGTTCATATAGGTTTTCTGCTGAAAAGGGAAGGTAATGAAAAATGGGTTTTACTTTTAATTATATAAAAATATTTAACTTTTATTTTAGTACATGTTTTCAAAAAAAAAGTATGTGTGTTTTTTATACGTAGAAGATAAGTTAAATAAATTTATTCTGTTTCGTCTTCCGATTCATCGTCCTAAAATTCATTTTCGCTTTTATGGTCGCTGCAATTAATGTCGATCAATTTCAATTCTTCTTCATCCTATGTAAACATATATAATAACAATATATTAAAAATTACAATTTTATAATTAAGAAAAAGATTTTTAGGAAGTATTAATTTTAAATAATATTAAAATTTGTATTGTAATTACAAAAAAAAGTTATTTTTTATAAAAAGTTTCGCATGTTGTGAAACCTAATATGCAATCAACAAATATCAAATTTTTTCAATATTATACTAGGTATATCAAAAACTATGAATTTTGCTTAAGAGTAAAGTACCTTTATATTTCAAAATATCGAAAATTGTTAATATGAAAAGTTGTTCGGAATTAAAAACTATGTTTAAATATGTAATAAAATCCTTCTTATTGAAAATAAAATACAAATATTGCTGGCATTTCTACTTAATTTCTACCAAATTTTGCTAAATACAACTGATGTTTTGAATACAGGTGTCAAATATTTCTTGTCAGAGCAACGCAGAATATATGTACAATAATTATTATTCTCTGACAATTCTTGGCAGAGCATCCCAGATTAGATGTACAATAATTACAGTTAAATTTTCGTTGTTCGACTAAAGATGTTTTGAGAAATAAAAAAAATATATATATGAATTAATGCAACTGCATATTTAAACGTAATTTTTAATTCCGAACAACTTTCCATAATAATTTTTTTTTATTGTTAAATTTTTAAAAGGGTTTTTTCCTACTAGTACAAAAATTACGACCAAAACTCGTATTTTTTGACTTACCTCGTATAGGATTGAAAAAAAAATAATAATTATTAATCGTATTTTAGTTTTTAGAGCATTCGCAGAAATGTTTATAATGAATACATTTTTTTCGTTAAATTAAAAATAAAAAAGTTTTCCCCTTTTGGTCAACTGAAGTAGAAATTTTTTATATAAAGCGATGCATTGCATCTTTTGGGCTGCATCAGTTAACACTTTTCCCCACTAAATATGGGGTTTAATATTTTTTTAACTTAACCATTATTCAAAATTTTTAGCTTTTGTGGTATAAGTTTACTCAGTGCATTTTTTTTCCCGTTTACGTAAAAAATTGGGTAACCCCCACTCAAAGTCATTTTGGGGTCCGTTTTATCGTTTGTTTAGGAAAATAATGAATATCACAACAAAGTCTCAGCTTTGTGTTATAACTTTTTTATTTATATTTTTACGTGTGTGGGGGGCTGCCGCAGCCACCCCCGGAAATGCGGGGAGGCCCATTCACTTACTAGGATACCCAATGGCTCGGTCCGGACCATATCCGGCAATTTTTCACCTTTTGTGGTATTGACATTAAATTTCCTTAATATAAAATAATATATATATATATATATATATATATATATATATATATATATATATATATATATATATATATATTTGTAATTTTAAAAAATCCTATAAACAAAGATATTTTAGGGAACATTACCATAATTATCTAGAAATTATTTGTCTTGATCCAACTCGTAGAACTATTGAAAACAACATTTATTAAGCTTATGAGAATTCATTTTTTACAAGCAGATGGTAAACAGTTACAGTTAATGAAAGATACAGTTTAATATAGTTATTAAAGAACAAAAGTAAAAGCACATTTTTTATTGAAATTTTGCGGAAAAACATATTAAATCCAAAACGGTAAAAAGGTATTAATGATGTAGGAAAAAATCCGTGGTTTACCGCATGATATTATACAGTAAATTATCTTTATGGTATTTTAATTATTGGGGAAGCGTTATTAATAATAAATATTATTTTTTATCTTCTGAGTAAATTTATTACTCAGTTACATACAGAGCAAGTCATTAACGTTAAATAAATTTAATAAATAAAAAATATATTATTTTTTGCACCATCGGGCGTAAAATACACTCCTATAAAAGGTGTAAAATTGCACTTTTACGCCCTAGGGCGAAAAAGTAATAAAAATGCTCTCATTTAGAATTTTACAAAACAACAATAAAATTAAATAAGGCCTTAATTTTTGGTAAAACAACAATTTATTTATCTAACGTTATGTTAAAAGTACAGTGATTACAATTTGAAACAATAAAACCAGGTAAATTTCCTGTCGATTCTTATTGATATATAATATCAATCTGTTCGGCGGTAATATTGGAACTGCCGAGAGAGTCTGCGGTGCAGAAACTTATAATTTTGGCTATTAAATATTTATTTTGCATGGAATCTTCAATATAACCCTCGGCCACAGTCGAGAAGCGCCAACCTCCATGGCACTTTACATTCAATAAATCGCCTCCAGCGTCAGCTATCTCATAAAACCACCATGTGCCTATTCATAAATTAGTCTTGACTTTCCTGGCAACAACTGTAGGCAGACTTTTTATCATACATATACACTACCATTTTATTTTTTCAGCTTGACAGTAACACCAAAAGAATCCGATATACCAGTGTTACCACAAATAAAAAAAAATATTTACAGAAAATGCTTAGTCATTAATTTCAGTCATACAAAAAATATTGTTTGCACCTTTGGCGTAAAGCATTTTTACGCCCTCAGCTGATTGTTGCTACTTTCAGCAGCGGGCGTAAGCGGAATTTTACGACCTGAGTATAAAAATTATTATTTTGAAATGCTTGAAAACGTCGATAAGTAATTTTAGTCGCGCTATGTAAAAGAAATATTTATACAGTATGTCCCAAATTTAAGGTATGACGTTATCGATTTTTTCCTAATTGGAACCCAAGTTTTTTTAAGAGTGTTTTTAAAGCTTATATTAAGTTGTACATACATAACTGCCCCATTTTAAATTTTTCTTTCATGTGAGACAATAAATAACATAATTTTAATTAAAAATAACCATATTTTATTTACATTAATACTAAAAATTTGTGATAAGGGGTTTTCGACCCTTGCGAAAAGATGCCATATGTTCAAATTTTTGAAATTCTGTTAGAATAAAGATATTAAAATACTTCAAAGGACGTTTTTTGTTTGCAATGACATTTTTCGTATCGAATGTGATTGTTGTATATACAGGGTGCGTCATAAGGAAGTTTTGATTTTTTTTTTTTTTTTTGATTTAGAAAGGACATGTGGGATCAAATAATGCACGGCCAAATTTCAGGAGGTGATTTCCCATAAAAATATATAAAAAGGTGTTTCTAAAAACATGAGTCCGAAAATGCATCGTTTCTAAGATACAGGGTATTAATCCTTTTGAAAAAATAGGTTTTTTTGTAATTATCTTAAATACCCTTAAGCTGCTTTTTTTTAAAATTAGAGTAATTTCCGGTAATACGAGCCTAATTTAGGCCTAATTAAATTTAAATTATTAAGTACTATAATGTCTCAAGGGACACTTTAACGAAAATAATTGTGAAAAAAATGAGCGCCACTGACTTTTTCGCATTTTTTTATATTAAGCAACTAAAAATATATAAACCTTATTAATAATAAACTTTATTATTATTATTTTTTTTTAAATTATAAGGGGTCCAGAATGGGTGGGTATTGTAATTTCCACCTGCTAACCAAATAAATTTTATACTATAATAAAGGGCTGCCAAGCTTTATTTTTTTTTTTTAATTTATTTATAAGTTTAAATAAAATAAATATATTGAAATAATCTAAAATGTTTTAAAAAACTGTAAGAATTTCTTTAATTTTAGATTTTAAAATTATTTTTTAAAATATTAAGAGCAATTAAAAGGAAAATTGCCTTTTTGTGTTTTGGCTATTCAGGCATTTTGGTATGGTTTTCTTTTATTTAAATTAAATTACAAATTTTTTTATTAAATTATTTATGTTGTAACTAAATAAATATAAATTTCATAAGGAAAATAAAAATTTTATAAAGTATCTCTTTTATTTTAATTTAAATATTTTATTTTGATTTTAAAAAAAAATAAATACACAAGAAAGCTACTTCACATTTATTTTTAAATACACGGAGAGCTACAAATATGGGCCTGTTCAGTCCTGGTTGAAAGCATATAGTCCAAGTGGCAACTTTTTTGTTTAAATTTATTAAAACTTTAATTATTTACTGATTTTTTGATTATTCCTTATTGTGTGCTAGAGTCATTTAAAAATATTATTTATTCCCAACTATATATAAATATATATTATAATATAGTTTTTGGAAAAGTTGTAACTTAGTATTTGTGGAAAATGCTGGTGTGAAGATTGAAAAAAAATTCATCCTTCTTATTAAATTAAGACAAGCAAAAAACATAAGTTCTTAATTAAAGTAATTAAAAATACAACAAAAACATTTGAAATTAAACTTAGTTAAATACATTAGTTGTCTAATTTATGAACACATTGTCACTGATAATAAAAGTGACTTTTACCTTTCAAATTAATAAAAACATTCGTCTTCATCAAATATCTTTTAAATAACCATTGTTAACAAAGATATCAAACAGCTTTTTTAGATTGGTTTGTAAAAGACTTTTGTGACTACTATGTGTTACTCCGTTTGCTATGAAAAACAGAGTAACACATATTAAACACGAAAGCCTTTAAAAAACCAATCTAAGAAAGTTGTTTCATATCTTTGTCAACAGTGGTTATCCGGAACATATTTTTAAAAAAATAATATACCGTTAAAATCCTTGTAATGGTCCAACAAAAGACTCCAATAAACATGTCAAGTTTAAAAAAATCCCTTACATCAGAAATTTATCAGACTCAATTACATTAATATTCAAATAATTTCTGGAAATCAAGATAGCCAAGAAAAATTTTGATTCATTTAAATTTACCTTGATAAGCCTAGGCTGTATGAGTTGATTCGGCGCCACTGATTCTACTGCAAAAAATAAGAAGTACATTTACACACGGTGTGTGACACAAAGACCTGGGACGCCTGCACGCCTGACCTGCAGAAAAATGCAGTCGCCATCATGCTGCAACTGTACTGACCTACGACACCATAAATTCTTTTGAGGTTGTAACCTGTCTGGTCAGATCGTTCTTCCTTGGGTATCTTGCATGTGCTACTGCCTATTTACACAAAGGGCAAGAAAGTAGATTATAAATTATTTAAATTTTGCCAATGTTTGAATTAATTAAGGATATGCTATCTAGAACATTAAAATCTACTTTACGGCTATAATTATTCTTATAATAATTTAATAATTATTATAAAATAAATTATAATTTAAATAAATATATAAAGAATTTAGAAAAACAAAAAATTATACCTTCATAACAGACCGTACCGATTCCGTCACAAAAGATCCACAGTTGATCTTGTTTCTTTGTCTGCATGTCGAAGACTTTTGACAAGGTCGTGATGTGTTTTTTAACAAACTTGCTTCCTACAGTCTTCCATCTTAACTTTTTTCTTGTTTCTTCAATTACCGTCTAAATGGACGTATATAAGTTAAAGTTGTCATGTTTGGGTTGTGAGGTTTGCTATGTTGGACAAACATCACAATTGTTAAAACAACGAATAACGCAACATAAGAGAGACTGTCGTTTGGGGAAAAAAACTTTAGTAAAGGGAATTGGTTAATGGATTATTGAAAAAAAACTAGAACATGTAAATAACTACCAGAGCGGATTATTCAAAAGAAATAATAGATTATTAATTATAAGTCAGATACCAGTTAGCTAAGCAAGAATTATTGCAATATTTTAAGATCAATTCAATTAATCTTGTTTAAGCTACATACTGTATATATTGAGTTTATTACCAATTCTAAATCCAATGTGTATATATTGTTTTTTTTTTTTTTGTTGAAGATATTTTTATTATTTTTTGGTGTATTAATTTAGACTTTTTTATCGACTATATTAAAATTGTCTGAAAGTCCTTAGTAAGTCCATTGTAATGGTAACACTGGTTTACATTTTAATATTGGTTTTTCGACAAAAAAATATTCTTTTAAAAAAGTTTTGCTGTATCTAAGACCTCAAATGTCACCCTTTATACTAGCTTGTCGTATACCGGGAGGAAAAAAATATTTTTTCGATTTTTTTTCTTAAAAAATATATATTGTTCTTAGTAATATGATATTACCACCAGCGTGTATACAGATCAAGAGTTATTCATTACTATTGCAAGTATTTAAAAAATATGATATTAACTGATATAAATGAAACGTGCCAATATTCTGAAAGAATGATTTTGTTAAATAATTTTAAAAACAGAACCAAATGGTATTCTGTTAACGATGACAAATAACATTACTATAGTTTCATTAGGATATTGACTGCTTATTTTTCACATACGATATAAAATTAAAAGTATATTTTTTTAAACATGCGTCTAACTAATGAAGAAAAACTCGAAATAGTTTTATTTTTAGGTAATATTAACCGCACTGCTAGGTAAACTGTAGAACAATTTATTAATGACAACCGTCCAGAGCGAGAAGATATTTTTCATCACACAGCTAGTAATGTTATAAAGAGGTTTAAACAACCTTTTCTGTTTTTGGACTGGTGATAATCTAGAAAATAACATTAATCTCATTGTCATTATCAATACCAAAAGTATCTTTATTTCTTAATGGTTCAGTTAGAGTGTTAGAGTTATTAGAGTGTGTAATTCCCGATTTATTAAGGGAATTCTCAACTCCTAGCGACCGCATGGGGTAACTAGTTACTTCAGGTCGAGGAAGAGTAAAATTAGAGGTCTAAAACCTTTAAAATAAATACAAGTAACGACATCTGCTAGTACAAGACAAAATGTGAGCCGGGCTCGATTACATGGGAAGCCAAAAAAAACCCTGGTGGTGCTTTTAAACCCGTTTTTCCCGGGGTGGGGTAAATGCTCCCTTTTCTCCCCCCGCTGTGTTCGCACGTCGTTGTCTTGGGGGGCCCAGTAGGATCTTTTTGGGAAAATCGCTAGAGTTGCTGGTTATCGGCAACCCCTGTTGCTAGCTTATGGAACGGGATCCGAAGCTAAGATGAAAACAAAGCTTTAACTCAAGGTGTTAGCATACCGTGCTGATAAGTGAATGACATCCTGTGCCTTAAACAGGTGTCTCCAATGGTGCCTCTGAAATACAGGGCGACCTCTCCAAGTATCTATCCTTACTGCGGTAATGCGGGGCTCTGCCGTGGTGGCCTGTAACTTTCCTAGCTCCAAAGAAAGCGGACAGACCCGCTATCATAGGAAAATATTTACAAAGGCCCCTGACCGAAACGAAAAATCCGTTTCGAGATGTGCCACCCAAGGTCACAAGAGACAAAGGTGCGCCGATCGAAACGGGTGAAGGGCTAATCCATCCCGAACAAACAAGTGCTTAGAAAGGGATTCCTGAATCCAAACAGAAGGCGGACAGAACCGTTTTTATAGGAAAAAGGCCGCCCTGGCTTTAAACAGAAAGCGAATAGGACCGTTTTCATAGGGAAAGGCCGGAGATACGGCCTCAGAAGAAACATCTAGTTCCTGTAACAAGGACCTGGTAGCCACGTGACTATACCGGGAGGAGAGGATATGACGTATCAAATCGTCGGCTTGTCATACTTTCCAGGAGACAGGGACACCAGAACACATTAGAACACATATTATGCTCGTGCCCGGTAGCGACACAAGTAAGAGGAGATGTAAGAAAGTAAGAACTCTCTTCCAATCTGGTATCGGATTCATTAGAAGTCCGATCCTATTGGGAAAAATATAAAAAGGAGTGAGCCACAATAGACCAGGCGGTCGCGGTGGAGGGCGTAAAAAGTCCACTCACTTTAAACCTAACGTAACCTTACCCTGGCTCGGAATAGATTTGTTTTCAAATCGACTTATTTCTGGTGTCAGTAGACAAAATGAAGATAAGATTTAATTATTTTATTTAAAAAAAAATTAATCCTAGTTGGTATGGAATCTTGTCTGTTCATATAAAATAATTTAAATTTATTTTTATACGATATTGTTTATTGAATAAATCTAATTTACGTTTAGTTTGTGCATGAGATGTGTTGGTCAATAAAATAAGATTTTAAATTTTTTTTTTTAAATATTATAAAAGTAATATGTTTTCACTTTTTCATGCGTAAATATGTATTTAGAAGATAATTGAAAAAAATAAGTTTTATGATTTTTAATATTTTTCATTTTTCCCCCCGGGGATTTTGGAAAATAAATATTCTTTTTAAATGATCGGCGGATACTGTTATTTTTTATGGTAGGGTATAGTTGTGCGTACAACCCCAAAATTATATCCCTTAATATTGAAAAATGGCGAAAGGATGATTTTTTAAAAAATCCATTTTTTTTGAATTTTATATCAGTTTTTAGAACGCCATCTATAAATTGACCAATAAATATCATAGAAAATGTTAAAAAACTCTTAAATAAACAAAACAATCGGTGAAAGTCTTCAAAAAACCCATGTGTTTTGTAACTGGGTTTTTTACGGTGGGGTAATGATTGTAAGAGATACCCCATGTGGGCGCTATGTAACCTGGCTGAGGTGTGACCGCAAGAGTTAAATTGTATTCCCCCCCCAAAAAAGGGTAAAATAAAGTATAACTTATATTGATTTAACGCAGTATAAAGTAAGCAAATCACTTTTTATTCTTTATTTACATAAGAAGTGGGAAAATTTTAAAATAAATAATTTTTATTGTTTTAAGAGTGCATTTACGCTACACCTTAGGTGCGAAAGGACGCGGAGACGGGGGCGGAGAGCAAACTACCACAATTTTCGTATAGCCATTAAAAATATTATATTTTATTTAGGTTCTTTCCAAATTCGGTGTATTGATGCGATATGTGATGTTGTTTCCGATTGCAAGCCTACAGGAGTAACGTTTTTCGGTAACTATTTTTCACTTAAATGACATAAATTATAAACCATTTTAAAGGTAAGGAAATAATCTATGCCTCTGCTGTAACGGATTTTTGAAATATAAATCGAGTTGAGAGAAAATTGTATCTAAACATAACTGATTTAAGGGTGACTTTGACTCAAGGAAATATTAAAAACTAAATCCAAATTTAAAAAAGTATTACAGCAGAAGCCTAGATTTAAGTGTCGGCTTTCATATAGTTTTTGAAAATTATTAATAACTTATACCGTTTTTGAGAAAAAAATTATGCCCCGAACCCCAAATGGATCCAATATTCCTGGAATGGACTTTTTAAAAGAAGTCGAAATTAGAAATAATTAAATAAAGGCATCTAAAAAATATTTCTTATAAAGGTAATAAACCCAAAAACCATGTCAATTAAAATATTTCTAGGTAATTCCTCTCACCAAGCGGCATATATCCTTATATATTCATTTGGTAATAAAATATTTATTTGATAATAAATTATTAAGAGACCGGACGCTACGAGTAGATTTACTATTCATTAATGACTGTTAAAAATTTATATGCACCCTTTTTTTGGGTAATCTATCAAATAAAAAGATTAGCATAACATAAAATGCATAGAATTGTAAAAAAGAAAAGCATTTATTAAAGGGCAGTAAAGCAAAATTATTTTAAAAATATATTTTTAAGCCGGTACTACGCGCCTAGTATTTTCAGCAGATAGCGTAATTGGGAAACCTTTAAATTAAAAATTTTTAAAAATATACCACTTTACAAAAAAGGAAAAGTATTGAACTTAAAATGTGTTAAATGATTTTCAGCATTTTTTCCTTCTATACACAAATCCGGGGGAGATGTTGACATATCGTCACATTTTTTTTTTTTTAACCTCAAAAACCAAGCAAAAAAGGAGAAAATTTGGTTTTTACCTTCAAATAAACATTACTAGAAAAAAACATTAAAAATATATACCCCCAGGATTGTGTGTCATGTGTAAAAAAAATCATTATTTCCTTTAAAAACCAAGACCAGACCAAGCCCAAGACCCCTTCTGCTTGCAAGACCAAGACCAAGACCGGGGTATGCAAGACCAAGACCAAGACCAAGACCGAGGGTGCAAGACTACAAGACCAAGACCGACCTGCAAAACTCTTCCCTTTTGTATTTTTTTTTTAAATTATAATATTCAATTTTTATTTCAATATAAAAGGTATTTCATACAGACATGAAAAAAAATGTGTGAGAACTCCCAAAAAGCGATTTTTTTTAGGTAACGGGTTTTTTTTAAAAAAATAAAAATTTCGATACTCTTTTTTTAATAAATTCTAAAACGATACCTAGTAGATTCAGAAATGTTTCAAAATAATAAGATTTACTAATTCCAAATGTTTTTTAAATTAGGTATCCAGTGATGCCACTTACTGGATCAAAAATTTCCAGGAAAAATTATTTTTGCCACGTAAAATAAATCAAGATTGCTCCTTTTTAAAATGAATAAAGTAAAATGATGGTTTAATAAAAAATATATTTGTCATTTTATATAGGAATACTTTAATATAAATGGGTTTTAAATTTTACTTCCCGGGTTTTGACGGAAAAGCAAAACAATGCCAAAAGTATAATGATACGTCATTTTTGTCAAAACCGAAAATGATATATAAAAAACCATCTACGTCGACATTGTACCCATAGACAGTTAAGAATTTTTAGCATAATATACAGGGAAGCGATTTTTTTAAATAATTTTTTTCTATAATTTTTTTTTAGGTTAAAAGTTAAAAATAAGAAATTTTCTTGGTGGGAGTGGTTTTTTTTAAAATTCAAATAAAAAAAATTTTTTTCATTTTACGCCTTTTTTCTATAATTTTTGTATATTCATTTTTTACCATTATGAACGGTTTCGATATATCGATCTTTTCCCACTATCGAGCCAACTTGTATATGCAGAATTTTATAAAATATTTGTACAAACTTTGTACGGCAAATTTTTGACTAATTTGAACATAGAAAGTTTATTTGAACTGAAAACTTTCTAATACCTTTTTTAATTAGAAACCAATGTTTAATATCAGAATCATTTTCATGAAAAATTTTACATTGGTTGAAATTAAATTTTTTTTTTTGCCCTCAGAGTACTCAGTATTGTAATTTTATATGCTTCTTCAAAGAAAATTTAAATATTTCCTATCACTAAAAAAAAGCGCTATAAAAAAATAAACCCCTATAAATAATTTAAAAACATGTAAGGTTAAAATGGTATATTTTAAAATTTTAAGCAAAAAAAATAGTCTCCATCTTTAATTATTTGTAAGTATTAAAAAAATATATATTTTATTTAAGATTGCTTGTTTAAATTATTACTACCAAAAAAACAAAACCAGCAAGACTCTTGGGAAAACCCAAAACCAAGACCAAGACCGGGTGGTGCAAGACCAAGACCAAGACCTTCTTGGGTTTGGCCCAAAACCAAAAAACCCAAAACCAAAACTAGCCCGGTCTTGGTCTTGGTCTTGCTTTTCTCATCACTAAATCGGAAAAGGTTTTAAAATGAAATAGAATACCCCCCATCTTAATTTTTTTCCATTTGGGCTGTAATCAACTCCAAAATCCCCCTTTGAAACCCCTCTCCAACACAAATCCCAAAAAATGGAATCCCGGGGGAAGCAAAAAGGTTTTTTTGTGGGGCCCAAATTCTTATAAACACAAAAATGATTGAAAAATATTAATAATTGGACCCAAATTTGGGTAACCCAAAATAAAAGGGGCCCCAAAATTTGCACAGGGATGAGGCATTTTGGCTGGGGAATTTTTTTTTAGGGATGGATTTTCTTTTTAATTTTTTACAGAAGGTAGGAATAGCCCAAGGATCAAAATTTATATCATGCCGGGTGTGCTTTACCTGAGGGTGGTTGCCACCCCATCTTGGGGGGGAAAATTTTTTTTACATTTTTACAGAAATCGATAAAGAAAGTAAATTTAAATAAAAAAAGTTTATCATTTTTTTTTTAAAACCAAATTTTTTGAGTTATTCCGATTGAAAGTAAAATTTTTTGACGAAAAAAATCGACGTTTTTAATGGGTTTTCACGAATAACTCCAAAAATATGCATTTTATCAAAAAACTGCAAGAGCAAAATTATAGCTTATAAGAAAACTATAAAAAAATGTATTTTATAACTTCTCACAACTAATACAGACCGAGCTACGGCTTGTTAAAGGTTAGCTTTTGTTCGTCAAATGTTAAATTTGAAAGATTCAAAGTCAAATAGCGGGAAAAGTTTGCATTTTCCAAGGAAAACATATAAAGTCTTTTTTAAAGTATATAATAAGACCTTTCTTTTAAAACAAAATAAGAGTTTTTAGCATAAAAATTGAGCGAGTTATGATAAAAATAAGGTAGGTCCCTACTTTTTTCTACGAAAAGATTATTAAAAACAACCCTCAATTCCCTCTTAATTAAAATAAATCTGTTTCCTTCTGATTCTTTTTGCATATCGTTAACATTAATACATTCTAGTTTTATAAACTAAGATTAAAAAATGCCTGTAACTTTAAAAAAAATTGTTAGCTTAAAGTAAAAAAGTATTTTCCGTCAATTTCGAAAAATAGCTCATTTTCTTCAAAATAACTCCAACAATACTGGAGATACGAAAAAAATGCTAGGGTACCGAATTATATCTTTTAATAACAAAGACTTTTTATTTTATATATTTTTCTGTACAATAAATATTTCGCCCGATATGGCCGTTTAAAGCCTCTATTTACGAGCGAGCACCACCTTATTCTAGCCTTTTAAACACATCCCATTTTAAAACTAAGGGATTAAAAAGAATTTAATTTACATAGCCTTGTAACTCTTAAAAAACCCTACAAAATTATTTTTAACAAACTTTTTATCATTAAAGCTAAAGGAGCTATGTTTAAAAAACCAATCAACTTTTTTTCGCAAAAGTCGAATAGCTCACTTTGGAGCATAATATTCTATAAAACCGGTATACTTTATATTACCAATTCTACTTTCTTTTTCTATTTATATCTATTATATTGGTTTATAAGAAATTTCAATGTTGTAAGGGTGGTTTTTAAAGGGTTGAAAATTTGGGAAAAGAATGAAATTGGTAATATTTCAGGCAGTAATATTCTTAATTATTATTAAATCTGTCAAGCTATTAATATTTTCGGGATAAATGTTTTTTTTTTTTTTTTGATTAAACTATAATAAGGGTTGATTTATAAGGGTCGAAAAGTTGCGAAATAAAATTAACATATTTTAAGCAACAACATAAAATTAAATTACTATGGTATATTAATATTTTTTTTAGGGTAAATATTTTTTTAAATTTAAGCTGTAACAAGGGTTGATTTTTAAGGGTTAAAAATATTTTAAATTGTATTCTAAAGCATAAAATAATCATTAATCAACTAATCCAAATCAAATTTTACCATCTTAAGGTTTTAAATGTTATTCCATAAGTTTTGACAATTATGGGTAGTTTTCCCCCTTAAAAAACAAACAGCGCACATCACCATGAAATAGAATTTAAAGTAGAGGGTTAGAAGCGCCTAATTCCAAATTTTTATACAAATCGATGCAGGATACAAAAATTGCGAGGTTTTTGCAATTTTTTAGCTTCATTTCCGGGACAATAATTATTTATCATCAAATCGTTTTAATTTGTCAAAAAACAATTTTTTATTTGGGGTTTAAACTCTTCATAAGGGGTTGAGTTATTTAAAGGTTGAAGTTACTGGGTCAGTTAAATATTTATTATACTCGTTAACTGTAAAAATTTTTTTTTAATCATAATTTTTAAAAGTATTATTAAATAATTCTTAAAATAAAAAAACATTTTTTTTGGAATTTCGTTATTAAGGGTGATTTTTAAGGGTTGAAACGTTAAAATATAATGTTATATATAACTTACAACATAAAAATAGATTCATTCTACATATTTAGCTGTGATTTTAATTTACATAAGGTCCATTTCTATGGTTTTGAATTTTTTTAGCATAAGGGGTGGTTTTTACCCCCTAAAAATAAAAAGCACACCCTAAGCATAAATAAACTTTGATCTAGAGCAGAGGTTCCCAAACTTATTTCGTCTGACGCCCACTTTGAAAATCAGTTATTTTGTAGCGCCCCCAATTTTTTTTCATCTTAAAAATCTTAATAACATATTAGTCTCGCCTGGAGTTTAATTAAACCTATATTCTAAACGACACTTTTCTTACCAGAGAGATCACTATTAATGTAACTTTACCATATTAAGAGTATCTTTTATTTAAAATTAACAATAATCAACATTAAGCAATGATAATTCAACTCTACAGTATTAAGAGTATCGGGGTAGCGGGCGGAGTGGCGGGAGGGCGAGCGAGTGCGATGCGTGCATGTGGCGGCACGTCACGTCTAGAGGTGGGAAGTTCGAATCTTTTTACTGAATCAATTTATTTGATTCATTCACTTGAAAAGATTCGTTCGCAACCGATTCACTTTATTATGATCCCGGTTGGACTCGGTCGGTTTTGAATTTCACAAAAATGTGTTTCTTAAATTAAGAAATTATTTACATTTAATTATTTCATTTTGATATAATTATTATTGTAAAAAATATATTTGGAATAAAACTTTCAAAAACTATAATTAGTAAAAAGCTAGAAATGTACCTCCAAATTAAGTCTTTGTTCAAAAGAATAGTTAAAACAAATAAAAAAAAAGTTCTTTTAATACCCAAAACTGACTCGAACCGACAATACGCATAAATTGTTTGCCTAATACACCTCTGGTAATGTGAGCAAAATTGAAATATAACAGACCGCTCGCCACTTGCCAGGTCGTAGCACAAAAACGACCGATTTGGCGTCATAAAATACCGAATTACCGAATCTTCGAGTTTAAGTCTGATTCTGCCTTAGTGACCTTATGAACAAAACGAATCATCTAAACTAGGTTCGTTATTCATCACAGAGCGATCGAGCAAGTGGCTCAAAAACGATTCGAATCCATTGAAAACAGGAAATTAATTTATTCGAATCAGTGCACTGATTCTTTTTTTTTAACCGAATCGTTCGCGAACGACATACCTTTAGTCACGTCAGTCGCCGGACTGCCGCGGCTGTGTATTTGGGCACCTGCACTCCGCAAACACGGGCCGACGAACGTTGACGTACTAAAATACAGGATTGCACAAATAAATCAAACAATATTTGTTCGCGCCAAACGAGAATTATAATCGAACCTTCTAATTTTATTTTTATTTTTACTAAATTAGGTACATAAAAAAATCCCGCGTTCGGAAAGTGTTCTGCTTGGCCGCAACAATATATACATAATTTTAACACGTGTCTTTGGAGGTGGGCAACTAACCTACGACACTTGAAGACACGAATATCTTTCAGTATTTGATACCTATTACTAAATATCTTAAGATATAAATAGCGTTGTGAACGCATTAAAAATATTAAATATTTATATTTAATTTTTAATTAATATTTATACAATAAAATAGGATAAAAATATGAACTAATAAATGTATGTTGTGTAGTAGAAGGATTTTAATTTCAGTGAATTTTACAACATGAAGTACTGAAGTTACAAATCACCCATCGCCCCCCAAAATCACATCAGCGCCCCCAATTTTTCTGGGTCGCTTACCGCCCCCCTCTAGGCCTCCAGCGCCCACAAGGGGGCGTTATCGCCCACTTTGAGAAAGACTGATCTAGAGGGTAAAATCAACTTAATTCCAAATTTTCATAAAAATTTAAACTGTACAAAAAAATCCGGAGGTCAAACAGCTTTTTTCTCCCAATCCACTGTACTAAATGGATCTGAAACAAACACGAGGAAAACTGGGGAAACCTCAGTAGAATTAGACATGGAGAAAGCTTCATAAGGAGCCCATCCAAAAGAACGAAGGAAGAACTACTCAAAAAAAGTAGGAAAAGACTTCACATAAAAGTAGGGTTACTAACAGGGCATGAAAACCTAAAAGAACACCTACAAAAGATAGGCTCATACATTGGGAACCCAAGTTGCAAAATGTGCGACGAGGGGGAAGAAACAGCCTACCATATCCTGTGCGAATGTGAAGCATTGAATGACAAAAGACAGGCATTATTTGGGCAACCGGAAATGAGCTTACAGAAATATATCAACCAACCAATCTTGGGGTTATACAGACTTGTAGAAGGAACAAGACTAATGGGAGGATTGGTATAAAAGATATTGGGAGATTAGGCACAAAAAGCCCATGAGGCTGCGCTGCCTCCGGTAGTGAATCAAGACGACTTCCAGAGAAAAAGAAGAAGAAGAAATCCGACTTCGGATTCGTGATTTGAGACCCTCAAAACCTCCCTATGCCAAATTTGTTGCAAATATGTTGGTTTTAAAAAATAATGTTTTTTTGAGGTTATAAAAAAGACCATGTGACACATTAATTCCGTAAATAAAATTTTGTTTTTTAAACTTCTTTTCTAATTAACGTAAATTGGAAAAACAAAAAATTATTTTTCTCCATCTTTGCTGCCGTTTTTTGTGTATTTTTGGTGTTTTAAACCTGCTTTTATTGAGGTTAGAAGAAAATTGTGATGTAGTAGGCTAGTAAAGAAAAAGATACAAACCAAAAATAATAAAAAAAGCAAAAAAAAAACACCTTAAAAACAGTAATTTGGTAAATCATTAATAACAAAAAGCCCAAAAATATATATTTTAAAAATAATGTCAAATAATCGAAATAAAGTACCAGAGGGCTTAGCGCGTAACGTGTTAAAAGCCGTACTTTCAAATAATGGAAATCTATATTGTTGTTTTCTATGTGAGAGGGACAGTACCCAGATAGCCAGTGTTACTGAACAAAAAGTTGCCCATCAGTAGTTGTTAGCAATTTGATGTTAAATTAACGGCAATTCGTTACTGAGTCAAGTTTGTCTACAAGTTGTTGACAATCCATCATTAGAAACGGCATGAAATTTGTCAACAACACTTGTAGTCAAATACCGTACAATTTACCGACACAAGTTGTGAGGCAAAGTTGTTCTCAAGTTGTAAGAAATTTACTGCCAATTTTTCTACAACTTTGTACTTAACAAATTTTTCCGAAAACTTAACTTCCGAAGGTGAAATCCCGGATAATTGCCGTATACGATGGCTATCTGGGTAGGGACAAATAACAGCATTATAAAGCAAAGGATTGTCCCGAAGTAAAAAGTGTAAAATATCGACCATTGCTGATCCTCCCAAAGTAATATTACGAGTACTACCATTACCTACTATAGTATAAAACTAATGGAACGCAATGGGCAAATCTAGAGATGGATTTTAATATCTTAGAAAGAAATTTACAAAATCGGGTGAGGCAAAAATTGAAGAAGGATTTTTTTTAGGTCCCAATTTTGTTAGTTATTTAGAGATGCTGCTTTTCAAGAAACTTTGGCACCGGTGAAAAAAAAAATGAAGTACCTTCAAATTGGTGTGTGAGAATTTCTTAGAAAGTTGACGAGTTGACCATTATAAGAACTTAATAGAAGACTTGTTAGACGCATACAAATTGATGGGATGTAACATCTTTTTTAAAATTCATTTTCTTCATTCCCATTTGGACTCTTTTGCTGCCAACTTAGGAGGGTTCAGTGATGATCACGGTGAAAGGTTTTATAAGGACATATTAGAATTGGAAAAATGGTACCAAGGAAAAAATATAGTGAGTACAAGTATGCTTACCGACCACTGCTGACAACTACTTAGAGATGTTCTGAAAGATACCTTTAGAATTTTGGTACCTTACAGTTTTCGTCTTTAAATATAAGATCTTTATTACATGCCTTTAAAATGTGTTAAGTGATGGAGTAAAACGGACTTTATATTTGAAATCAGCATATTCCACATAAAAAAATATTTTTTCTTGGACAGTGAAATTAATACATTTAAGGACAATTTAGAATTTTTTAATATTGCCATTTTTTTTATATGTAAGTATCCAAAATCTATTAGCATTATGCTTTTTTCGACCGAACGGAAAATACCCATTTTCTGGAGGATTTTTTGTCCAGAAAGTAACTTTTTTCCAGGCTAGACCGGGAAGTGGTTATTAAGGACCGGAAAAATGCTTTTGTCGGGCTCATTTGTCACTTCTCTAGTCTCATTTGTCATTTTACAGATATTTATTAAAAAAAAAAATAAGCTGCTGATTTAGAGCATAGCCGTTTTTATTTAGGGTTATTTCGGAAACGAACTTCAGTTAATTGTTTATGTGTCAAACCATGTCAAGCGGATAAATAGATCTGTTTTTAATCAGTAAAATATGGATTCTTCGGATTTTGAACAAGACAATGAAATTCCTCAAGAAAAATGGAAGCAGCTACGAACGCAGCTAATGATATTCTGTCGAAAAAATCTAAAATGCGGTACGAAAAAGCTTACGATATATTTGAAAATTGGTACCAATCAAAAAGCATTAAACATGTGAGTAAAAATGTTTTATTTGCTTATTTTGTTTGCAAAATAACATATTAGTATTTTTTTTATTAAACAGTGGTTTTTGGAGCGCTAATCACGAATTTAAAGTCAATTTTGTCAAAAGCTTCTAGTTTTTAAGTAATAGTACCCTACTAGGGCCTAACTTTAAAAATGCACAAACTTTTCTAAAATTCCTCCTTCTTGAACCTGGTCACAGCCCAACTAAATGATTTTATGGTAGAACACCTTTTATTTTATAGGATAAACTTATTTCCCCGATTATTTACTTATTAGTTTTACTAAAAAACACATTTTAAAATTTTATTTTTCATATTCAAAAACAATCAACGAAATCATCTAGGAATTTTTAGACAGAAAACTTGGTGAAACTGAAGGGTGTCACATTTAAAATTCTGATTGTTTTATCAGCATTAAATGTAAAATAAAATTTAAAATAATATATTTATAAGGGCAATTAGAAAATTCTATAAAAATGATTTAATCCAAGTAAAAGCATTATGATATGATGAATCCAAGTAAGGTGCATTATGATAAGGGTACATAAGGACTCCTGCACTTTTATTACAAGGTGGTTTTATTTCGAAGTTAGATATTAATATATCAAATAGGTATAGTGTGGCAAGTATATTTGTAGGAGTGCAGCGTCGGTAAGGGGAAGGTAGTTGTAAAACAAACATGGCTTATTTTATTCATAAAAAGCACAGCGGTGTGCACGTTTTTAAAAATGAAATATTGAGAAGAAATATTTTATAATTTTTTTTAAATTAAATAATGTATAAAATATACATTTATGTTTTATTTTAAATATATGGTCGTCACCAAACATTAAGGCATTTAAGGGCCATCAGTTACAATTTACAAAATTTTTGGAAACTCAAAAAAGCAGAAAAACTTTATTATCTAATTGATTTTCTTTAGTAGTCTACCTTCAAGTTAGACGGTATTTTTAATTTTTGGTAATATTTTGCAACGAAAAAATAAAACCAGTTTTAAAAATTTTATTTTACGTTCCCTGCAGTATTATCATTGCGATTTATGCTTTATAAAAAATACTTACTAAGCCGTACGCTTACTTTTAAGCGGCAATTTAAGAGAATTGCTTGCGGCTTCTTCATCGCAAACCCTATTACCAAAGGAAAACAAAATCAAAATGGACGAAAGTATATTTAAAAAAGCTTTTATTTAATTTATGGAAAGCTATATGCTTTGTTCTCTGTATAACAGTGTCAAGATCTAAAATAAAAGCGTATTGCTCAGTTTTTATTTAGTGACAAGCGGGTTGCCTAATCCTCGGGAATTGCCACTTTCTTTGTTACTTTCTAACAGCTTAATAATAACAATACTTTTTTTTTATTTTTTTACGTAAAAAAGGTATAAAAACGAATAAAGGCCCATTTCGCAAAAAGTGTTGCAAACAGATAACTTGCCTACTCCAGTTGCCGCAGCAACGTGTGCTTATTTCCGGATTTTCAGCTGCGCGGACCAGAATTTCCACTTCTTGTTCGGCAGTTATAGTCTTCAGGCGACATGTGCAATCCTGTTTAGGACGAAAAATACCTGTTTCTCTTAATCGGCCGTAAATTTTTTTTGAAGATCTTTAAATCAGGTTGTGCTCGATTCGGATAGAGTTCCGAATATCGTCTCTGGGCTCCTTGTCCATTTAAAATTTCGTGCGCGTATACACACAACATACCTATATAGCATTTCTGCGTTTGAAAAAATGCGTCTCGGTATTATTAGTTAACATACGATAAACTGAAAAATTAAACATTATCTGTCAAATCCAAGTTACAATAATCAACAAAAAAATAACAACATGGTGGTTTCATAGCAATTGCATCTCTATTAAGTTTATTTGTTTTCTCATAGCTTATCTTAAAAAAATATATTTGCAAATTATTAATAATTTGCAAATACATTGGGAAAGGTGCACCATATAATTTAAATTCAAATATTTTTGATATGGTAACCTTGGACGACTTTAATAACTTAGTATGTCCTTATACGTAAAAAATATTAATAACGTACCATTTTTAATAAAACCTTTAATAAAGTCAGGCACATTACACAAGAACATTTTTTTCGTCCTCAATAAAACCCTATATTTGCAAAATTTTGTGCAAAAGCGTTATCTTTCATAAAATTATTGAAGAAAAACAAAAACAAAGTTTTAATTTTAACACCCCGTATCTCAGTTAATATCAACTATTGGTATAGGCAAATATGATGAAATTCCAAGTAAGGAGTCTGTCATTTTTCCATGTACTATTACTTAGCAGATACCCTGTATATCTTTAAGTATTTTTTTGGAACACCCTGTATAACTAAACTTTAATGTAAAAGGTAAAAGACAAAAAATTTTACAATTTCTTCAACACCTATGTACAAGGTAGGAAAACAAAAACTTAATTAAGAGCACACAATACCAAACTTACAAACTTAATAAAATACTTAAAAATAAAGATAAAACCTCGGACCTCCGACACTGAATGTTTTAATATTCAATGTTCCAAGAAAGAAAGCAAAGATAGCGCAAACACTTCCAATTGCGACTCAATTTACCCCACAGTAACAAAACATGTGACAAACTCCACCAATTAGGTTCGTTTAGGACGCAACTGGGCATGCCTTTTGTTGGATGTTGCCAGTTTAGCCAAAGTCGATAAGATCTTTGGAAAATAATTACCTATTATAATATTTACACGTAAAACAAAATAGTTATTAATAAAAATTAAACTATATAACAACCACATTAAATTTTAAGCTTTTTCCAGTATTTTATTTTGTTATTTTAAAAAACTTATTTTAAAATTAAAATTACTACTTAAACAGCACTAGAGCTTTCTTGCAGGTAAACTTGGCCACACACATATTTTCGTTCGAAATAGTTCGAATTCTTTTCGTTGTTACAGATAAGTTTGTCAGACTATAATAATAAATAATAAATGTTTAACCTTAAAATCATTTAGCTTGGCTGTGACCAGGTACAAGAAGGAGAAATTTTAGAAAAGTTTGTGAATTTTTGAGGTTAGGTCCAAGTAGGGCAGGGATGGGAAACCTTTTTCGTTCGCGTGCCAACATTTATGAACGAAATATATGGCGGGCCAAGTAGTTACATTTCTGGCTATATTTAATAATGAAACAAAATATAGGTACAATGATCATTTATTGCACAAAATTACAAAATAATATCTACAATAATAATATTAAGACAATTTTAAACAACAAAATTATTAAATTAATTTAGCCGTGATGTAGACGGTTGCGGAGCGCTGGATTTTGTGGGGTACGTGAGACAAGGGAACGTTGTGTTTCTCCATGATTTCATCATAAGTGGGCTGGCTTCATTTGTGATGATAAAATTTTAACAGCGAGAAAAGATGTCACGGAAACTTTGTTTTTCTTAATTTCATTGTGGAAAACGTTTGTTCATCAAATAACTTGTACCAAACATAGCCATTATTTTTGGGCATGAGCAACTATATTCGGGTATTGTGATCTAGACAAGGACTTATAAAATTCCAATTTACTGGTATTAAGAAGCAGTTGCTTTAAATGGCTGT
This sequence comes from Listronotus oregonensis, assembly GCA_019359885.1. Taxonomy (NCBI): domain Eukaryota; kingdom Metazoa; phylum Arthropoda; class Insecta; order Coleoptera; family Curculionidae; genus Listronotus; species Listronotus oregonensis. Next base: position 1,175 of record JAHBCN010006451.1, on the reverse strand, counting down.
TGCATTGTTTCTCAATTAGTTCAAGTTGAAGGTCAGTGGGTGTTTCATCAACGTTGACATTAAAATGCATCGAAAAAATATTTAAAGACTGCTCAATGTTGTTAAGAACTTGAATTCTGCTATCAAACTCGTCGTGTAGTTTCTTAAGTTGTTGTGCAAACTAATTTAAGTGGTCTTCTAAGACAGGTGATATACTGCTTCGTTTTGGAAAATGAGTAAGTTCATTTTTAGCTACACAACTACAAAACAATTTGAGTTGAAGTTTAAAGGTGGGACAGCAGGTTTGTAAAAAATGCAAAATCAGACAGCCAATTTTTGTCAGGCATAATATTAAACTCGTCCCATTTGCCTTGCAACACCAGGGAATATCTTTTCTTAAGTTTCACACTTCTCAAAGGCATTACCACAGCTTAACCATCTCACTTTAATGTTTTTTTTTTAGTTCGCGGGCCGGATTGCAACGCTTTGTGGGCCGGAGATGGCCCGCGGGCCGTAGTTTTCCCATCACTGAAGTAGGGTGTTATATCTTAAAAACTAAAAGCTTTCTACAACATTTGAAAATATAAAATCGCCCATGGGCCCAATAATAAAAAAATACCTTTTTTGTATATTAAGTATCATTAATAAAAAAAAAATTTTTTTAATTGTGTTGGCGTTTTTATTATTTTAAAAATTTTGGTACGTTACACGAACAAAAAAAATGTTTTGAGTCAAGCCAACGGATTATCGGTTTTATAACGTAAATTACTATTACGACTTTGTTCCCTTTGTTTGCTTATAACCATCATTTTTTAAAAATAATTACAGTAAACCAAAACTCAAATTAAATTAATTAGTATGCAAAAAAGTATTAAAAGGAAGATTCCCCGGGTTAGGACTAAACATAAAACATAAATTAGTTTAAAATTTCTAATAAAGGAATTTTTTTATTCAGTTATAATTTTTAAAGGAAAATAAAATTCACTTAATCATAAATTTTATCTTCTATTTGCCAATTAGTGGTTGTTATACAATTTTGCCTTCCGTGAGAGTTTTTTCCCCAAGAACCCCCTTTTTTTATGCTAAAAAAAGGCATCATGTCTAGTTTAGTTAAGTACGTACTTAGCTCAGGTTAAAATACTACAAAATAAATTTTTTAATATGTGTTTCTGGTAAGTTTCTTAAAAAAACCCATT
>JAHBCN010006450.1:0-48814 GCA_019359885.1 Listronotus oregonensis | reverse complement strand
TTTAGATCTTGCGCAATAAATACTACGCTCAGGTCCGGACTTCCGTAAATCTTTGGTAGCATGTATAAAATGACGATCACTTTTTTCGGCAAAGTTTCGTTTCTGAGATATCCAAATTCAAACTTACTGCACTTTTACTGTTTTTTTTTCTTTTTCTGCACAAAATTTGTGGTTTTTCAGAGGAGGGAAGGGAGTAAAGGCTCATTCATGAAAAAATGCACCTTCTTTATGATTTTTTTAGCAATATGAATTAGGCAAATTTATTTAAACATTATGTACATTAATAAGTATGGTTTCAACAAAGTTCTCTAAATTTTGAAACATTGCGTTGGAGCTTTTTCCAGGGTGTTTTGGAAAATAAACGATTTGCTGTGATTACTGTATCTCAGCTGAAAATTTCAAATAAAGTCTATTTGAATTTAGGCGAAGTATCATTAAAATCTCCCTCCAACGTTTCCTAATTATTTTTTTTATTTTAAAATTTTTGGTGATTATTCAAAAAAAAACTGCGAATTTTTAAAAATCTTTCTCCTTTTTTAGTGGTAAAAAACCATCTTAAATTTAAAAAAATCCAAAACGGAACGGGGCGGTGGGAAGGTATTTTACATGAAGAAAATTGTATCACGGTTTTTTAAAAGGTAGTTTCAAGATAAACGCGTTTAGAGTCTTAATATTTTTGATAAGGGAAGATTTTTAAAAGAGGGAGACTAATAAGTCAAGAACTTCTTGATTTTTGCTCTGATCGACTTCAAATTTTGGGAGTATATAAACTTTAAGAAAATAAAGAAAAAAAAATAGATTTTTAACGAAACTGCTATAGAATATTTAACATTATTCAATATAATTATATTTAATTTACTTTACAGAGTTTTATCGTGTAATTTAGATTTTATATTTTCTGCTTTAATATGAAAAGAATAGAGGGCCTATTCAATTATTTTATTTAAATAAAATAAAACATAAAAACACGACATGGGGCAATATAGTGAAATAAAAATAACTTAATTATCATGTTTAATGACGATATCTCAAAAATGTTATCAAAAAAGCACTTCAGATTTTGATCATATGTGCCCCCAAATGAAAAAAAATCATCGAACCGAAAAAGTAAAAAATTACCATAATTTTGATTAGTTGTTTGTATTTTGGGTCCTACAAAATTTTATAAACTTATAATTTGTGTAAAATATGTACAATAAAGAGTGTCACATCATGCAGGTAACTTAAATAAGTTTTATGAAAAATTTTTTTCCCGATTTTCCATTTTTCTGTTTTCTTTCCAAAAAGTGGTTCAAAATTCGGTTGGTTTTTTTTAGGGTATCAAATAATATCTTGTATAAACCGATAGGTTTCTACGCAAGATAAGGATTTGACTGCCATCAAATTTTATTTCATTTCTCCTCGAAACGAAGCGGCAAAATTAATACAACTAATTCCTTTGGTTAAAAACCCACTTTTTCAAATCAAGAAAATTAAATATTGGAAGGTTCTGTAAAACACACGTCAAATCTAGAGATGATATTGGAAGGTGCATATCTTGCATTCTCTTTAGAAACAAATCAACTACAAAGTGTCGGAAAAAATAGTGGATCCTACGAAAGTGGGTGTTTTTACCCCATTTTTTCACCCCTTTTACCCCTCAAGCATAACATTTTTTAATAAAGTTTTTTTTGTTACATATTTAATGGTTTATATAGGTTTTTTGGGCGACTTAATTTAATTTTAATATTTGAAATTACATTTGAGGGCTATGGAGGGCTGAATTCACCCCCTACACCACTAAAACATACATTTCGCAAAAAAAAGTTTTTCATTATTTTTAATGGTACGTATAGGTTTTTTGAGCCACCCAATTCAAATATGAAATTATAATACTACCCCTATTTTTATCCCTCTTACCCACCACATTTATTGGATTAATTAATTTAAATCTGGAGTCAGAAATGATATAACAAGGGGATCGGATAATCAAACTGCTCGAATTTTAATCATACCCCGTAGACCAAAGACATGTTTTTTCATCCCTGAAATTTTTGTTAAATTTAACTAAATTTTAAAACTTTTTTAGCGAAATGTATGTTTTAGGGGTATAGGGGGTAAAAAAACGGTGAATTCAGCCCTTCTAGAACTCAAATGTAATTTCTAATATCCTATGTAAATTCAGTGGCCCGAGAAACCTATATGAACCATTAAAAATGGAAAAATAAACGTTTTTTAATTTAATTTTATGCATAGGAAATAAAAAGTGTGAAAAAAAATGGGGTAAAAAACACCCTCTTTCGTAGAATCTACTATTTCTTTCCGACGTTTTGTAGTTGATCTTTTTCTAAAGATAATGGAAAAGGTTTTATCTGAAATCATGACCTTCCAAAATCATTTAACTGTGAATTAGAGATTTACCCGGAAAGTAGTTTGTGGGGTTGCCCTTTTTTGAATGCATGACCTAGGGTTCATTCCCGGGAATTCTCGGCTCGAGAATTCCCGGGAAATCGTTGGGCTTTGTTCCCGGGAAATCAAGCTCGAGAAAACTCGAGAACTCGAGAAATCATATTTGATTCTATGAAATTATAAAATAAAACAATTTGCGTTTGCCGTTTGTTTTAAACGCGCGGCGGCGGGGCGGCACGGGCCAAAGCGCAGTGGTACCCTTTGATCTCGCCGATCGCGCGCGGCGAGCGCTCTGGCGGCGTCGTTTTATACATAATACAATACAGTAGGTAATACACCAGTAATGCCAACCTAGGAAATTATTCCCTAGTTCTAGGGATTTTTTCCTACAATAGGGAAAAAGAGAATTTTATCTGATATCTAGGGAATTTTCAACTTTGGATTGTTTTCAGTTCAATTTATAGAATTTCAGTCAATTTATCAATTTTAATATTAAATGGACTACTAATGACAAGTACCTATTAAATCCTTATACCCTGCTTATGGTTTGATCATTGTATCTTTCCAAAATTGCTTCTTGTTGCGCTGATTAATCTAATACGGGTTAATTCATGGTATCGGGTTTGGGAATTACAGATCAACTGCTACTTAGCATCTGTCTGCATGTTGTTGCCCTTTCGTATTTTGTGGTTGTTGACTGAGCGAGTATTTTCAGTCGTCACCGACGTTAAAAATAAAAAGCGAAATAAATTATCCAGTGAGGCATTAAATGCAGTGTGTTTAATTCGTCTTTCTAGAAAACTGCTGCAAAATTATTTATTAAATGAAAACCATTTAAGTCTTATGAAATAGGAAAACCTTTATAGAAAATAATATTAATTTTAAGAATTTTTAGAATTCTTTTTTTTTTGTTTAGAAACTTTTATGTTTGTTATTTCCTTTTGCTATCTATGTCCATTGTTACCATGAGATTTTATTTTTATGTATTTTTTGAACTTTTCTGACAATAAAGTCATTTCGTAAATTATTTTTCTATTAAATTTTGATCTAGGAATTTAGGGATTTTTTTCACAGAAAAATTGGGAATTTTCAGCGAGCTTGGTTGGCAACACTGTAATACACACACGTTCATTCGTGTTTCGACTGTAGCTGAGTTCAGACGGTTTACAAAGTGTAGTACACGCAATTTGTAAATTTCTCGACAACCCGAGAAGACCCGAGAATTTAGCCTCGAGAATTCTCGAGACCCGAGAAATTGATAAGCTCGAGAAATCATGAACCCTAGCATGACCTGAGATGGTCAAAGTATATACTTTGTGAGCATAAAAAAAGGACTCTGACAGAAACCGTTTATGACTGCTTTGTCGTTTTCATCATCAAGTACTTGTATGTGCGCGTGAAAGAAATTTTCGGATTTACTATAAATTTTTGAATGATTCCTCTGTGGCTTAAGCCAGATTATGGAATTATCTCTAGAATATTCTGACTGAATGGGTGCCTGAGAGAAGCCCGAACCGTTTAATTAAAGCAAGCAAGCAAGTAGGTCCCCTCTTGTTTTTTGAAAACCTAAATTGTTACTATTTTTTTTCCTTTCTAGTGTCAGGTGAGGCTCGAATCGATTACCTTTTAAAAATAGGATCCGTGATCCAGATTGGTTATATAATTTTAAAATTTTCCGGAATCGATTCCTTTTTGGAAGGATCCGATTTCAAAAGAAATGTATTCGAATTTGAGACAAATCGGTTTATAAATGTCAAAATCCGCCATTTTAAATTTCCAAATTTTGAACTAGGATTTTTTATTTTTAAATTTCGACCTAGCACCCTTAAAACCCCTTTTATCCCAAATTTGAGGCAATTCAGTTTTTATACAGTATGTCCGCGGATGTGGTTAACAAGAGATAAATGGACCAAAAATTCGAAGATACGAAAAAAGTCATTTTGAAAAATTATGCTTATCAAAAAAATATATACTACAATTGCAACATATATTTTAGTCATACAGGGCGTCTCAAAATGCAAAAACATATAATCAGTAAGAAACAAACACTCGTTTTGCTTTTAACGTAAAATGCTAAATAAAAACTTGCTCCAAATTTATTTCTTATCCTGATTCCGAACTTACTGAGGAAAATTTAAATTTTCGAAGGAAAAAAAATCAACAATTTTGCCCGTACGCATTTTACATTTACAATTTTGTTTACATTTTAAATTTTTTCCATTGTATATTTATTTTTATTAATGTTTAGTAATGTAAAGATAATAATTAAGTAAAAGGAGTAAAATGCGTAGGTACTTGCAAAAATTTTATTTTTTTTTAATTTTTCATAAAATTAAATTTTCGTCTGTAAGTTTGGAATCAGGTTTAGAAGTAGATTTGAGCAAGTTTTTTTATTTATTATTTCACGTTAAAAGGCCAAAAAATGACTGTTTGCTCTTTTGTTTGATTTTATGTTTTTTAGACACTTAAAGTAAACTACCTTTTTGCAACGTATACGGATCGGTATCGAACTGCGCATGCGCAGAAGCGATACGGGTGTAACGATACGATGCGGGCGACGTAACGTTAGGGAGCCCCGTCGGTATACGTATTTGAGAACGCAACACATGTCAACTGTCAGTCCTGACATAAAAACAGCACGCACATAACCTCAAACTGATCAAACTCAGCCAAAAGAGAAGTCTTTTTCTTGTTAAGGTGAGAGAAAATTTGTGAAGTAAATTTTGGTTGGATTATGTCGACGTTTAAAAAGAAGCGCCTGTTTTATGCCCCGGAAGACGACCTTCATATCCTACGAGAAGTGTGTGGGCAAAACCCCTACATCGATCCAAGTCGGTGGTCCTTAGTACAAGAACATGTTAAAGAACTAAGTGGCAAACATTTCTCTGAAAGAAGCATAAGGGAGCGGGTAATGCTTCTTGTCCAAAAATTTGAAGAAAAAATAAAGGGTGATTTATACAAGTAGGTACCTATAAAAAAAATTATCTATGAAAGTTAGGCCATATAAATTTATGTGAACTAATATTTTTCCGCCCGTTTCCCAAGTAAGTACAGAGAACAATAATATAAAATTTTTATTTATAAACAAAAAGATGTTGAACTCAAACACCTCCTCCTAGTTCTAATGACAAGCTTATTCTACAGATTCAATTATCTAAGGTGGGGTCTTATTTCTTATTATTACCTATATGTCATTTAACTATTTTTCTATTACATGTGTCTTTAAATGAGCACCTACAGTTTTAATATTTTTACTCACAACAGCTGCATAGCACATTGTACTGACCTAATGTATTGGATTAAAAAAAACATCCTTAATGAAGATATACCAAAAATTGTGAGACTTTATGAGTTAATACAAACCAGCCAGAAATTTTTTTAATTTGTTTTGTTTTAAACTCTTATATTTTAATGGTATTTGTTTGAAACCAATAGTGAATTTGAGTGGTTCTTACTAACAGAAAATTCCTTTTAGGTCTGGCATTGAAGATGAAGTCAGTGAAATAGATGATTTGCTGCATCAAATCCTTTTGCTAATAAAGGAATTTAAAACCAATAAAACAAAGTCTTCGTTTCAAAGAGGGTTTGAAAAAAGGGAGGAGGCAAATGAAGGTTAGATTTAATTTCTAATGAAGCTTGTGTCTGCCACAATGTATACCAAGAGTCTTCTAAGTGTCTCTGATATAAATGTACTTGTTCGAAGGTTTACTAATAACAAAGATACTAAGCTATATTTCGCTACTATAAGGATGCATAAATTTTTATCACATTAAGTATCGAGATGGGATTATGGCAAACTTATTAAAACAAATTACTATCACAGTTACTCTCTGCCAAATATTTGCATATTTAAATGATCTGTTACTTCATATTCTGATACCTAAATAGTTGTAATAATCATTAAAATGTTGTTGTAAACTGTTGGTTATATATCTATTATAAACTCCTCAAGGTATTTTGGCCAACGGTTTTTAAAACTAAGAATTTTTTCTAGTTTTAAAAACCGTTGGCAAGGACAAAAGTCAATTCATATAGGTAAACAGACTTAAAAAAAATGCAAAACAGACTGTCACCTAAAAACAAAGCAAAAAATTTAGCATGGCTAAGGGGATATTTTTACAGGTTTTTAGAATGCTCAGTATCAAAAACAGTTCTAAACCTATGGGTTAAATTATTGTATATTTTCAGGCACTTATAAAGTTTCTTTCCATTAAAGTTGATTTACTCTATGCCATGTTGTATGTACGTTCATAATATGTATGTTATTTTAGTGATTCAAATTGAATACGAAAATTATGAGCCAGTACAGGAAGAACCTTGGGGAGAGGAGGTGACTGGTGCAGATAAAGTAGATGAAAATCCAGGTGCAGTTACATGGGCAGAGCCAATAGCAGAATTTCCAGAAAAATCCATTAGAAGTGCTCGGGGGAAAGGCTCATCAGAAAGGGGTATCAAACGAAGTAGAGGAGGAGGAGTTTTAAGTACGTTTATATTTAAATGGTCAAAATATGTACAAACAAATCCAGTTAGGTTTCTAGTAAAAGTTTCAAGTGAAAGACAATATTTTCCAAAATAGCTTCTATAATTATTTGCTTTAGATTTTTGTGTAATCATCCTTATATAAAAAAAAGCATACTAGTCTTAAAAGAACTGGTAAAGGCCTGTTAAGATTTTTGAAGAATAGCTTTAACAATTTTTTTTCTGATTTTTCTTAATTTAATTATTTTATAAGGCAGATAAATCATACTAGTTTATTTCGATTTTTCCAAAGTCCACCTCCTTGATTTTAAATTTTCCAGATTTTTATTTCGTTTTAAGACAAGTAGCAGGACTGGGATTTTTATTGAGAAAATTGAAAACACTACCTTTCGTGAAACATAAACCCAGTACTGTCTCGATAAAAAGGTTTCCTTTATGACTCAACATTGGTACATTTTTTTTAATAACAAAAATAAGTCCAATTTCTCCTCCAGTGAATGCAAAACAACTTCTCTACAGGTATGTGCCATGGGAGTAGTTGTTTTGCATTATTTCTGTTATTCACTGAAGGAGAAATTGGGCCTATATTTTTATTTTTACCCCCTAAACTACTAAAATAAAATTTTCTTTGGAAACAAATTTCTTACACAAACTTTCAAAATGTATGTATTAGGTTTATGATAAACAAGTTTTTTATGAACTTTAATGATAATTAGCTAATTTGTTTTTTCTCCAAACGTCAAAAAACATGACTGACAACACCTGTCGAGATGGTAGAAGGTAAATTTCAACCCCAGCGGCATTAAAAGTACTTTAGTGCCGGCGGAGTAGAAGTACACTTCACTACCGCTTACCTCTATTGTTGTTACCTTTTTGGCAGCCGTGTCAAAATCTTAGTCACAGTGACGCCTTATTGTAACCTACAAAGCAAGGCGTTTTTTCTTAAATTTTAAATAAAGTAACTGTTTCTTTCACGTTTGATCTCGTTTGAGAAAAATGGCATGTTGCATACGGAGTAGAAGCACTTTTGGTGCTTCGCGGTATTCGAAGCCTCACTACGTTCGGCTTGCAAACTTACCGCTTCAGCACAAAAAGTAAAGCTTCTACTCCTAATACAACAATATACTATTCCACAGCTCCAACAAGGCAAAGAAGTACCGGACTTAAACAAACCTCCTTGAGATTTCTGGAATTGAAATGCGAGAGGTTTTACGAAATAAGAAAACGAGAACTAGCATTGGAAGAATGCAAATTTGAGTTTGATAAAGAGGAAAGAAGAAAGAAAATGGCAATTGAGGAAGCAAGACTCGAACTTGATCACCAGAAAGCTATTAGGGAGCATGAACGTTTTCAATCTGAATTACAGATTTTTCGCAACCAGCAAAAACTAATGGAACTTGCTTTCCAAGCCAAGGGTATTCCATAAAAAAGGCGACTTTTTTATGGAATACCCTTGGTATGACTGTAAATTTTTATTTTTGTTAAAGGTAAATAAACTAAAAGTTATTATTTGTTTATGTTGTTTATTTTCTGTACAACTCACAAACTTTACAAAGAAAAATGTGTTCACCATATAAAAACAAGATTAATTATTTTTAAAAGCATGTTTTTTTTACATGAATTTGAACTCGAACGATTTTAGGGGTGAGCCAAATATTCTTCCAACTGAGGTGGGTTAATGTTAAAATACGTTCCAGTGTTTGACCCATAGAAGCTACTATGACAGTTTGTCAAAAGTACTGCAACTCGGTACATTTTGCTCACATCCTGCAGTAGTAATTTTTGATTTTTCTTGAAGTCCAAAAACGAAAATATATTAACTACTTTCCCAAATCCCCATTCCACTGTTACTCGCATACTTCTCATTACTTCATTGAAATTCTGTCTGTGGGGATTTTGAACAATTTGGTGTTGGGTGTAGGGCCTTTATAGAAGATTATGTAGACCATAGCCTTCATCACCATACAAGACAAATTCTTCATCAGGGAAGACAACATTATGTTGCAATTCTTGTAGAAACTGAGATTCTCTGAGTATACCTGCATCATGTCTTCTGCCTTCGAATGCACCTTTGAGGCTTATTATGAGGCCATCAGGTGTACATACACATTGGTATTTCACGCAATGCACGGATCATCCAGTTTTAAAGGATCTTCCTCCGGTTTCCCGTTTGACGTAACTGGAGGATCATCTGGAATCGTTATACATTCGGAAGGTACGCTCTGGAGAGCAGTAAACGACCTAACCTAAAAAAAATGGAAAATAACTTATAAGCATAAGGCTGGTTTTACAGTCGTTAAATTTTTAGTAGATTTTAATTATCTAGTTAAATAAAAATAAACTTTACGTGAATAATCCTTACTTTTAAAAATCCGCCTTTGGCAGGTCCACTACTGGAAGGAGCTGGTTTATTCGAACTACTCGCTTTGGAAGCAACACCCGAGGTAGACGGTTTGGGATCGGCAAACGGATCTGAAGTGCTCTGGATTGGCGTCTTCTTGGTAAGAGTCACGGAAGGAGAAAGAACCAACTGAAAAAAATATAGATTGACAGGGTGGTCAAAAAAGTTTGCAACAAACAGGATTTTTTTTTATTATTGGGATATTTAAAAAAAGTCAATTGTGCGTGTCGAATAAGTAAAAAAAACTTTTAGACACTTGTCACGTAACCGCTGTTATGACGAAAAATTTAAAAATTGTGATTGGAAATAAAAAAGTGAAGTTAGGAATTAAAATATAGAAAAAACTTACTTGGCAAAACTGTTTCGGAAATAAGTCGAGAATTAATTAAGATATCGAAATGCGGTTTTCACCAGTTTCTTTATTTTTTTTTATAGGCTTATAATAATAATACCATTACAGAAGAATAGAATAGAATAGAATAGAGCTTTATTATCTGAAGAATACATAATTCTTATAGACAAAGCGGTCAGGTGCACCTTGTTTGTACAAAAAAAAATAGACAATAAAATAACTAATAAAAACTTAAGACATAATTTTAAACTAACAATAAGCACATGTTAAAATCACTAAAATAAAATAGGTCAAAACTACATTATTAAAATAAACTTAGGTTAAAAGCGCATGACAAGCAGATAGTTACACCAACAAGAAACAGACAAAATTTAAAAGGATTCAATAAAATATATATATATATATATATATATATATATATATATATATATATATATATATATATATATATATATATATATATATATATATATATATATATATAATTATTGTAAAGTTAAAACAATTTAAAATAATTTAAAGTTATGCTAATCAACATAAAATTACTAGAACAAACTATAATAAACAAAAAACAAGAAAACATAAAATCATAAAATCACCCCCCTGTCAGGCCTAGTCCAAAGTACAATCTAGAGTACTTATAAAGCAAATCAGTAATGGGTCTCAAGCAAAAAATCCTCCACCAAATAGTACGCTTTAGAGATCAAAATAGCTCTGACCTCCCTGCGAAATTTTCTGTAGCTGTTAAGACTTCTAATACGCAAGGGAAGATGATTAAATATCTTTCTACTTCTATACAAGATAGAATCCCTCACTTGACTAGTGGAAGGTATGGGTAATTTCAAGTTAAATGTTTGGCGAGTGTTGTACACTGAATTAGATCCAATCTCAGCTTTACATCTTTTAAAAACAAGACAACAAGATTCCAATAAAAATAAACAGGGAAGTGTCAAAATTTTATGGGCTAAAAAAAGGGTCTACTTGAATCTCTAGGTTTTACTTTATATTTAATGGCCCTTTTGTAAAACGAAAATCATATAAGAGATATTGCGCACAACTTCCCAAAAACATATGCCATATCTTAAGTGGGACTCAAGAAGTGAGAAATATGCACTCTTTGTTGCTGATAAATCCAAGTTGTTCAAATCAAATCAAATCAAATCAAATAAGCTTTATTGTTCAAAGAAACATGTTCTTGTTTACAAAGCAGTAAATAAATAAAGATAAAATTAAAGGAAGAAAAATACACAAAAATAAAATAAAAAAAAAAAAAAAACACAAAACTAACCTAAAATACAAGTATAAAACACTTCAAAGATTAAAAGATTCTAGACCAGCAAACCACCTAATGCAATAATATTGCACACCATTCAGTATCACAGACCAACATTGCAAAAATTAACACGCAGCCCAACAATAAAATATAAAACAAACAAATTCATAGATTACCAAAGACAATAATAGTTTCCCTATAATTGTCTTTGTAGACACTAAATTGAAATATAAAATAAGCACAAGGTTAAAAGAGTTTAATGCAATAAACCAAATTAACCCAAACAAGGTGTATCACCTCAAGACCGTTAAAAACCACCAATAAAACTATTTAACACAATAAGATTGCACAGCCGCATATATCACAGCCAACCTTACAAAAAGTAAATAAATAAATAAATAATAAATATAAATAAACAATACCCAGCCGAAGATGTATAAAGTACAAACAATCAATAAAAATAAATATACAGATAATAAAAATCGTTATTAAACATTACAATTAAGGCATAAAAGCATAGACAAAATAAACTAAAGTTCATCATTATAAAATTCCTCTTAAACAATAGTAGAAGGCTTTACTCTGCAAAGCAATTTACAGAGTGTTTAAAACTTTTATTATTTTCAATACCTTCATACACTCTAGGCAGGTGGTTATACATTTTAAGGCTCTCATAAATCAGCGAGTTTTTAGTCAGTGTACTTTTTGGTATTGGCAACCTCAGCCTTTCATTGTTCAATATGGTAACTACTGCTTTTCTTCATTTCCATACTTTTGTGGATTAGAGACACTGTTCCAAATAAAAACAGGTGAGCGTCAATATTTTCTCACGGATAAAAAACGGTTTACAATGATCTCTCGGTTTTAATTTGCAGAGATATCTTAGAGCTCGCTTTTGAAGAGTAAAAGTAGACTGTATCAGCTGTTGAGTACTAAAACCCCAAAAGCTATACCATATCTAAGGTTATCTACTAGAGCAAAGTAAACAGACTTGCCATACTTTGCCCTAGATTACCCTTTCACAACTCTAACAGCGTAGCAAGCTGATGCCAGTTTTTTATTTAAGATTTTTATATGATTATAAAATTTCAATTTAGAATCAATGTGTATACCTAGAAATCTTACAACGTCTTTATTTTCCAAAATACAAGTATCAAATTTTAAATTTTCTATGCAACATTTGAATGTTAAAATGTTTGTTTTGCTGATATTGAACGATAAACAGTTTGCATCACACCACTGCTTTATAATACTGTTTGCTGAAACCCTAGCTGAGACATCACTAGTGTTCGACCATGCCACAATATTGTGGTGTCGTCCGCAAATAAAGTGCAAAATGACCACTGATATCAATAGCGGCTAAATCATTCACATATAGAAGAAAGAGAAGTGGTCCCAATACTGACCCTTGGGGTACAACTGTGAGGGTTAACCAGCACCTCGGAGTCAGTGTCATGGCATCTGACAATTTGCTCTCTATCAGACAAGTAAGATGTTATCCATTTTAGCGCAGGTCCCCTAAAACCATAGCGCTCTAGTTTTCCTAGCAATATATCATGCTTTCTGACACAGTCAAACGCCTTCGGAAAAGCCCAAAAACACTGCAGCAGCAACATCCCCGTTATTCAAAGCTAAGAAAAGCCTCTCCAGAAAACTGAATATAGCATCCACTGTACCCATCAAATCCTGAAATGCAAATTGGGACACACTCAGCAACTTATGTCTATCAATAAAGGACATCATTCTACCCTTCACCAGTTCTCTACTACCTTAGACTGTGTAGGTAGAAGTGTTATAGGCCGTTGACTTGCCGGGTCATCCCAATTACCGCCCTTATAAAGAGGTCGAACCAATCCAACCCCTCCAGCAAGACGGAAATACCCCCAGAATCAAAAGAGATGTTTATAGCCGTAGCGAAAACAATTAGCGCATTATCCGGCAGATTTTCCAATATTTTCAAGGGAATATCATCCACCCCAGCAGAGTTTTTATTTTTGATCTCTTTAAAAACATTACGTATTTCCCTAACATCTGTGTGATGCATATAGAAAGATTCAGATTAGATATGCTTCTGAGGTAAGTCATTGGACTAAACATGAGAAGATAAGTTAGCCATTAAGTTTTGAGCCATATTGGGTAATAAAAAGTATTCAACACATCTGCATCCAGAGTGGCCTGCTCTGGACATACTCAGACTCTCCCCTCAACTCATTAACAATATTCCAACCTTCCTTCATCCGGCTTCGCGCTTCATTCATTCTATTTTCATAATATTTTTGTTTAGATATCTGTATCACCCGTCTGTAAATTCTTCTATATGTACTAAAAAGTTCATTAACAAAACTAGTAGGAAAAAAATTTTCTTAATTGATGTAAATATCTTAAGTTTTTAGAAGAACACTTAATTCCCTTTGTAAATCTACTTGTTTTTTGTGTTTCCACCTTAGCCTCCTCAATGGAAAATTTACATTAAAAAGTGATATTAATACCTCGCTAAAAAGTTTTAAGAGGATCCAAATCCTGCAAAACCAGCTGCCAATCAATTTCAGCCATTGAAAGTCTGAATTTATCAAAGTTACTGGTACTGTAGATTCTACCATATTTATAAGATTTTACCCTCGTACACAGTTTATAGGAATATTTGCAAAAATTGCTTCGTGATCCGATAGGCCAGAGGATACAACAGATATGTTACATTGTTTACTACTACAAAAATTGGTACAGAAATAGTCTATAATGGTGCTAGTAGTGCTTGTTATACTGGTTGGTACAGTAACCAGCATCTTTATATTAAATGAGTCTAGCAAGTTACATAGGTTTTGGACATGCACTAAATCCTGGTCCTCAAAATTTATATTTAAATCACCAGCCAATACAACCTTGGAATTCACAGAAAAATGATAACAAAATCTCCAACTTTACCAAAAACTCGATGCAACCTCTAGGGGGTCTATATATACAAACAATATAAATATTATTTTTTTTACAATAAATAAGAGAAAATTCAAATTCACTCTCCTTGTTAGATATTACTCTTATAGCATAGCAGTTGGATGCTAATTTTTTACTCAGATGTAGAATATGTGAATCAAATTTCAATTTGTTGTCCATATAGACTCCCAAAAATCTAGTTTCATACCCTCTAGCTAGGGCTTGTTCTCCCAAACTAATTTCACCCAGTGAGCATTTAAATGTGATAAGTTTTGTTTTGGAAATATTTAAAGATAAATAGTTGGCGTCAGTTCATTCTCTAAGCTTGGCAAGATCATTATTGATATTAGGCTCCAGCTCATCAGTATTCGTACCCACCCATAGTATAGTGGAGTCATCCGCAAACAGAGTAAACCTCCCCCTGATGTCAATCCCCGTTAGGTCGTTAATGTAGATACAATAAGGGTCCGAGGACAGAGCCCAGGGGAACCCCACAATTTTGTGGCTTTCAAAAAAATTGACAAAATTTATAACTTTGACACAAATTACTCTTTAGGGATAAAACAACAAAAATAAATTATTATATACCAATAATTTATCTTAAGCACTGGTAAAAGCTCTCTTAAACGAGACCTAGTTTATCAAAAAATCGGTTAAGCGGGAATATATATATATATATATATATATATATATATATATATATATATATATATATATATATATATATATATACATAAATATATATATATATATATATATATATATATATATATATATATATATATATATATATATATATATATAACAAATAGGTAGAGTTTCTTTGGGCATATAGGCTCCTTGATGAACTGAAAAGAAAGAATAAAAGTCCTGTTAGATATGACTACTAAACTTGGTTGGTTTAAAAATTTCGAGGCCTCCAAGTAAAGGATAACCCGGGTTTAGCCAACCATTACAGGGTTTTACCCTTGTTGGGAATGGTCACACCAATGTAGGGCGTGGACACCCCGACCTGCAAAGCAGCCAGCTTAAGAAAATCGTAATTCAATACAATTGAACGTAAGAAGCAACTAGCGCCATCTTGGCCCAAATAATTTTAAACCAACCAATTTTTTGTATGAAAAGGTTAAGATGTTATTGTGCGCCATGTAGGGTTTGTTAAATTTTTTGCCCAAAAAAAGGCTTCCCATTAGTTCACGGATATGTGAATTTCGGGAAAAACTCTTTTGCCAATTCCAAGTAGGTGATGCAGCAGACTGAAACGGGGTAATCACGTTTTCAGGGGCAAAATTAAATACAATGGTATTATTATTATAAGCCTTTTCATAAAAAAAACAAATAAACTGGTGAAAATCGCGTTTCGATATCTTAACTAGTTCTCGACTTATTGCCGAAAGACTTTGCTCGTGTCCTTTCCTATTTTCAGATGTCAGATAAACAACGCGAAATTCCAAGTTGGCAGTCCAAGTTAGCAACAAGTACTTCCTATGATTAAATGGCTTCTTTTGACTTACCGGTGGTGGAGGAGGCAATGGGTTCGGACTCTTAGTCGGATTAACGAAAATTACATCATCATCGTCCTTCACTACAATTGGTCCACTCGTGACCGGTATTGGTGCGGGTTTAGGAGGAAACTTTATGTTTTTAATGCCTAAAACAAAACAAATATTGTAAATATTTCACGCATTAATACATACGAGTACACAATTTACTTATATTGAAAGAATGGTGTTTAATAATTAAATTGAAACACAACCAAATAATCTGGTATGACACCCAAAATCATAGCATTTTTTTTTTACTTACCTGATATAAATTCTGTCCTTAGATTTTTCCTAATCTGAATAAGGGAATTGATTGAAGTACTCAGGACCTCTTGCAGTTTGTTGTGAACCATCGCCAGCGCTTCTACACTGCTGGCCTGTGATTGTTGCCTATTGAGAGGAAAAACAAAAAAATGTCAACAAGTTTAAATATAAAAAAATTGTACAGGGTGGCCATTTTTCAATGCTTGAAGTCCAATTCAGTTAAGCGGTTATATACAGTCAGAGGCCACAAAAAAAAAACGATTTTTCCGGATTTTTTTATAAGACGACTTTTTAATTTAATTTAGTAAAAATTTGTACACACATATAATGATAACTTGTAACTGTATTTTAACATTTCTTATTTGTAAAAATGTCGAAAAAAAATGTCTTGCAGTGAGCACAATATCTCTACCAATAATATTTCTTTAACATATCCTGTGTAACTGATCGACGTAATAGGCAAAATATAAATTTTTGACGAAATACCGCTTTATCATAACAAAAAAAAATATAGATTTTTGACAAAAATTTAAGCCCTGAATTGTATATAAAATAGAAAATATTTATATTTTCCATTTTATTTTTCTGTAATAAAGTTAAAATTTTTTTTTAAGGATATTTACCTATTCAGCTGCGTCAGTGTATATGACAGATTCGAGTTCACTCTCGCAGCTGCCCTGACAGTTTTCTCGAACCATTCGTGTTTCATCGCGGGCATGGGGGCGGCCTGTTTGGGTCGAACAGTGGTGAAAGTCGGCTTTCCATTATTCGTACCTACAATATAAAACTTATATTAAACATTGCAATATTTTAAATTTCATTATTATTATTATTAAACATTAGTCGGCGGTTGAAAATTGACGTTTTTCTTCCTAAGGGGATATTATAATCTAGAAAGTTAAAAAATCATTTTTTTTTAATTTTAATAGTTAAGATATCCTAGAACAGGGGTCTCCAAACTACGGCCCGAGGGCCACATCCGGCCCGCGGACAGATTTTGTAAGGCCCGCGGAGAGCTAGCATACTTGAAAACTCCTTTTAGAGAACAAATAATTTTTATAGCAAATTAAATTTAGTTTACTGAAGTATTCTAATTTTATGTTGAATAATTATTAATATGACATCTACATTGATATGGTCATGGGCTAACTCCGCTAACTCATAATATTCTTGTAGGCTTATTGTTATTGTTTCTGTGATAAGTTGGATAAAGAAACACAAATTGTAATCAGTAAAGACATGTATAATATGCAGAAAATTTAACTTCAGTATATAATAACTAAAAATTATTGAAATGAATCAACTAACATTTTATACATTTTAAATAATCACATAACTTATAACAAACATAATGACATATGAAATACTAATGAGATTTATTTAATTGAGATTTTCCACTGACAATAGTTTGTAGTTGTGGACTAATTTTACTTGTACCAATTATTAAAAGAGATTTAGATCTCATCAGTTAATTTCGATCTGTAAACATTTTTTGTGTACTTCATTTTGGAGAAGGTTTTTTCCACAAATAAGTAGTACCAAAAACAGAAAACAGACCACGAGAAATTTATGCAAATTATCAAATTGTTCAGTGGAAGACTCTTATAAAATTCCCACAAAGATGAGTTTTGATATTTGTTCTTAATTATATCACTGCATTGTAGATCAATCATTTCCATTTGAAGTTCGGGGCTAGGTTTTAATGTCAGTATCAAAAGGATTCTGAAAAATCTTAATTTGATTCGCAATGGCCTCGAATATAAATCAACACCTGAGCAGTATCTGACACATCCGTTGACTCATCCAAGGCCAAAGAAAACCACTCAAAATGTCCATTTTTGTCGAACAGTTGAGAGGAATATATTTTCAGCGATGTTTTCTCCCTTGAGCCACAGTGTTTGCTGACTACTGACAGTTTTTAATAAATTTACCTTTTCAGGGCACATTTCTTGGCTACTGCAATTATGCATTCTTTGATCATTTCTCCATCGGTGAATGGTTTCCACGTTTTGCAATTTCAAGAGTCACACAAAAGCTGGCACAGTTGCAGCCTCTTGTTCAGTTTTGAGTTTTGTTAATGAAAATTGCTGCGATTTCAATCCGCGCTGCATAGCTTCGAATTTTGCTGTCCGAAACTTCCTGTATATTTTGAGTAATTTTGAAAATGTTTTGTTTCATAATGACGTTTAATGTTATATTCTTTGAAACGGCTATGCTTTCATTACAAATCAAACATACCGCCTGTTACTGGATAATTACGAAATACTGAATGTTCCACTGATCTTTGAATTTTCTGTATTCACTATAAATTTTTTCGCTTCTTTTCCATACTACTAATTCACACACAAAAGCAACAATTTAAATCAAAATACTGTTATAAAGATGTCTTAAACTTAGACACGCACAAACACGTTTTAAGGAGGTATGCAATATTTTATTTAACAACAGTGTCATAGGAACTGACTTGTGGTTGCGCACTAGCCTTCTTATATATTCCAATTACTGCCATCTAGAAGTGAGTGGAAGACACCAGAACTTTCTCGAACCAACGAGATTATTCAGTACGTGCTATTAGCGCCATCTGTTAGCGATAGAAGGTACTACCTATTTCCGCTTGTGTCCACCAGATGTCGTGTCACGTTACTCCTCATGGCCGTACTCTACGACTAATTGAAATTACAGATAATGACAGGAAAATTAATATGCAGTGTTGCCGTTTTGCGGACTTTAGTCCGATTTGCAGCCTTTTTAAACGTTGTGTACTTTTGGACTTTTTTTTTTCATCAGTGGACTATTTCACTTCTTACCACGGCAACAATGATAATATGGTTTTGGCCCTCGGAACTTACTGGAGTAATCAGTATGGCCCTAAGGCTGGAAAGTTTGGAGACCCCTGTCCTAGAATATCTCCGTTAAAGGATTTTTCGAAATTCGAATTATTTTAAGTTATAGCTAAAATTATCGTTTGGAGCAAAAACGTTTTTCTCTACTCCTCTACTGCTCTTTTCTTAAGAAACCGACATTTTGCAAGATTTTTTTTTTTTTTGGTCCCTTCCATACTGACATTTGTACTGATAAAGAATCTACCATTTTTTTTTTTTCAGATGACCTAAAGAGAGAGAATCGTGACAAGAGGGAAACACTATTTTTCCCCCTCTACTTCAACAGTGTGTAACTTTGTGAAATATATTTTTTTGTAGATTTTTTTTTGTGAATTCTTGAAATATAAATTAATAAATAATTAAAAAATGGATAGCCAAAATATTATGTTTTTTTATCGACCGTCAAAAAACGCCAGAAATTCTAGACTAGAAATAAAATTAAATATCGAGTTTTTTTATTTTAGTTTGTTTTTAGGTCTGCTGACAATATATTATAGAATACCATAGGATTTTTAAAGATTTTAGTATCATTAACGAAAAAAAAAATGTTGAATTATTAAGTAAAAAAAAATAATAATACCTGATACAACGGTGTACTGTGTGGGTTGACGAGGACCTTGCATCCGTTGCGGAAGAATTTTAATGTAGCCTGGAGATGTGGTCTTTGGTGCTGAAAATAACAAATTTTAAAAACTCTCTAATAATATTATAAAATTGGCATGACTAGGATTTGTGATACATTTAAATAAATTAATTAAATATATCTTGGCTCGAGAATGGCGACGTCCTAAGCCGCCATTAGTGATTATATTAAATTTTAATCACAAAAAAAATCCGTCAAATTATTATTTTTTAAATTATATATGACTGCTTACCTGCTGAGGGTGGTATAGTTATGTATCCAGGAGAGGAAGTTTTGGGCCCTGAAAAAAAATTATGTCATTAGGTTCTTTAAATCTTATGCACATTTAAATAAATATTTAGGATGGCTGGAAAATAGGTATTTAAAATTTCATAAGAGACTCCTGACATCGGTTTTTGGCATTTATAAACCGATTTGTCTCAAATTCAAATGATTAAAAATTCGATTCTTTTTGGAATCGGATCCTGTTTTTAAAAGGAATCGAATCAAAAAGGATTCGATTCCCACCCAGGTTAACCAATTTGCCGTCAGGAGCCTGTCATAAAATTTTGAACACGTACAGTGGCGAACAAAAGTATGGAAACATTTTATTTTTTACTATACCTTACGGATAAGCAACTTACCGCCAACACTGTATTCTGTGTATGCTTGATAAATCTCAAGAATTTCACTGATAAAATATAAAAAACGTTGAGCTCTTTTTGCCGAATATAATGATGTTTTGGTATTTTGTTGTTTACAAAAATATGGAAACATTTTATATATTTTTATTTAAATTTACTTTAGTTATTGCTCTGCCTTAATAACTTATAGTGGGAGTAGTCTTTCTAAATAAAATGCCAAAGTGCAAGTATTATGACTCTGGCTTTAAACAGAAAATAGTTGCATTATATCAAAAGGATGTGAAGCAAATTAATATTTCCAAGCGTCTTGACATAAGAAGGGGTACTGTAAGTAAAATTATTAAGCGCTATTTACAAAGTAACTGTAGACCCCGCATTTAAAAGTGGAAGACCACGAAAAACTTTCCTTACAGATGGACAGAACAATTTTAAGAAAAGCCAGAAGTGACCCAAAAAAACTGCCGTTGAAATTAATAAGGAACTTAAGGAGAAATACCCAGATGTAAACCTTTCTGACATGACTGTTAGACGTCGCCTAATAATGGAGAACCTTTATGGTAGAGGCGCCGTTAAAAAGCCCTTGTTAACCAGGCGCCACAGACAGAGTGGCAAGATTAAAGTTTGGTAGAGATCACAAAGACTGGACACAAAATCAGTGGGCTTCGGTACTTTTCAGTGATGAAAGTAAGTTTAATTTATTTGGGAGTGATTCTACAGGGTATGTAAGAAGGCCTCCCGGTCAAAGATTCGACCCGAAGTATTTGACTCCAACTGTCAAACATGGTGGAGGAAATCTAATAATGTGAATAATGTGGGGATGTTTTAGACGATCTGGTACTGGTCCGTTGGTCATAATTGATGGGCATATGGATGCTCAAAAGTATGTTGAGATATTGGAGAGTAACCTGTTGCCATACGAAGATGATCTGCCTTTGTCATGGATTTTCCAAATGGATAACGATCCTAAGCATACCTCCCGACTAGTTAAGAATTGGCTTTTAAAGGTAATATTCGGGTTATGGATTGGCCTTTCCAATCACCCGATTTAAATCCGATAGAAAATCTTTGGAGGCACTTAGAAAACCAAATTAGAAAAAAAAACATCAAAAACTGAGAAGATTTATGGGTAGTTTTGCAGGAAGAATGGCATAAAATTTTAGTCAGTTATTGTG
The DNA here is from genome assembly GCA_019359885.1 of Listronotus oregonensis. Taxonomy (NCBI): domain Eukaryota; kingdom Metazoa; phylum Arthropoda; class Insecta; order Coleoptera; family Curculionidae; genus Listronotus; species Listronotus oregonensis. Next base: position 27,862 of record JAHBCN010006450.1, on the reverse strand, counting down.
CAAAGCTAATAGATTCAATGGGAAGAAGCTGTCAAGCAGTCATTAAAGCCAAGAGGTGGCCAACTTAATATTAAGAAAACATATTAAAATTATAGACTGAATTTATATTTTTTGCGTACTCTAGAAATGTTTCCATACTTTTGTTTATCATTTTTTAAATAAATTTTGTTTTTATTAAATATTTTTAAGTGTAACTTATGTTTTTAATGTATGAAATTTTATGTCCCGTTTCTTAACACAAAAATGGTATTTCATAAAAAATTATAATAATATATCAAATAGTAAATATTTATGAAATGTTTCCATACTTTTGTTCGCCACTGTATATTCAGAACGCCTTGTATAAAGCTTACACAAGATATAAACACTGATGATTTTTAGCACCTTCTCTTACCTAAGCAAGGTAGAAATGTCAAAATTATTAAATAAATTCACAGAATTTTAAAAGTGCCAAATTAATTTTTTAAATACCTGACATTTTGTTTGTTTATATTAAATAGTATATACCTGATGAGGGCGGAATGGTAGTATACCCGGGTGAGTTATCTTTTTTCCCTAAAAATTAAAATTTAGTAAATATAACTGAAAATCCAAAAAATAAAAGTTATATCTAACAAGTTTAATAAAATCCTAACATAATAACCGAAAAAAAAAAAATAAAAAAATACATGTCAAGAAGTGGGGATAATTAGTTATATTAAATAATATGTATAATATTCATAAAATTCAATATACCTGCTGATGGCGGTATTGTAATGTACCCGGGAGAACTATCTTTTTTGCCTAAAAATTAAACAAATATAAATAAAAATAAAAACATATATTATGTTTTATTATTTTTTATCATTAAATTTTAAAGAAATACGAAATAAATCAAGAAAAAGAAGTTCATATACTTCTGGCACTGACTACCTGGTTGGTTGTATTAAATAATATGTATAATTATTCACATAATTCAATATACCTGATGACGGTGGTATAGTAATGTACCCAGGAGAACTCTCTTTTTTCCCTAAAAATAAAAATAAAATAAACACAACTAAAACAACGCAAATATAAAGTATGAACATACCTGTAAGGGTAGGCTTCTGAATGGTGTATCCTTGCCCGCTAACAGGAGCTCTTGCTCTAAATGTTGTATTCCCTACTTTGAACACTTGTGATTGGCCCTAAAAAATAACAGTGTATTGAAATAACTAATTTGGAATAAGACTAAAATAAAAATTAGGTTATTAGCAAAAAAATAATTCAATTATAGTAGAAAGGCATAATAATTCTAATTTTGTAAATAGATACCAACAAAACAATTGTAACATTTAATATATCAAGCACCCTACACTTTTTTATTTCTATTGTTACCTGTGGTCTTGGCCCCTGTTGGGAGTCACTGGACGTACCACTGGACCAGAGGGGTTTGGGTACTACCGACGTAAACCTCCTGGAGGTATAACGGTATAACCTGGGCCACCAGATGGAGCGAAGTGACAAATTTCTGAAGAAAATAAAACAATAATCAATATATATATATATATAATATATATATATATATATATATAATAACCGGATTTTTCAAATGGTTCTCCCTATAACTTTTTTATTTTTTAGATAAAAATGAAATTTCTTTTCGACTATGACCTAAAATGAATTGAATGACGAGATTAATTGTTTCTGATAATTTTCGGTTTCAATTCTGAATGACCTCAACTTTGATTTTAAACGAACACCCTGTATTTTTTATCTATTCGAAGAAAATGACATTCAAATACAATGACACCCTTATTGAAATTTGACATTTTACATTTAAAATATTTAGTTTTTAAAATTTCATTAGTGCCATGACTTTTAAACCACCAATTTGATTCACTGGAAAAATAGTTTTAATTATCTTTCGTATTTTATATATTTTTCCAGAAAGAAAAGATTCCAAAATTTTATTCTACATACTTAGTTTTTTAAATGGTTTAGTGGCTGTGGATATTCGAAAAAGATTCTTTGTGAATAATTGATATGCCAATTGATATTTGAGGTTAAATCAACACAAAAAGCTCAAAAATAGACATAGTAGTTGTTGCTTAAGATTAATAATTATTATATTATTCCAATAATTATTATATTTATAGAGTATTTAAATAAATGTAAAAACACAAGAATAATTTTAAATAACTACTCATTTAATTATAAGCAATTAACATCATTGTTTTGCATAACGTTTTGTTTATTTCCAACCATCAAATTGCAAAATTATGATATTTTCAAATACGGACCGGATGTTTATTAATTTTATAAGAACAACTACTATGCCTATATTTTGCATTATGTTATAAACTTAAAATAATTATTCAAAATGCGCCCTATCGAAAGTTCGTCTCGATTTTAATGAAATTGTTTATACGGCACAAAAATTGAAGTGTTTTACATGGCACTTATGATTGAATTTCAAAAATCAAACAATTATTAGTTTAAAAACAATAAGTTTCACGATTTCTGTAAGAATTCATTGTTACACAAATGGCACACAATATTTATTTAAATACCTTAAAACCTTAATTTATTATATACCAATTTTTTTCATTAAATTGCAACTTTTCAATGTTCAAAGGCAGCAACATTTGATAAGATAACTAGTGTATATGGTTGCCTACACCTATGCATTGACATGGAGTTTGCAATTAATAAAATAAATTAATATAATAAAATTTATAAAATTATATATATATATATATTTACATATATATGTTATATATATATAATATACTTATATATATATATATATATATTATATATATAGGTTAGTTTGGTTTTTGATATTTATGATGATTCTCGTAAGGCGGTTGGAAAATTTTTTTTAGATCGCAATGCAAAGTCCTTTACTTTTGATATATTGAAAATTATTATAAAGGAGATGTTTAGAAAACTATCAAATATTACAAAAACCTTTTTATTATTATTAATTCAACATACAAAAAACATTTTTTTGAAAATTTCTCTGCGATAATATTGATAATTTAAGTTAACACAGTAATTCATAATTAATTATTATAATTCATAATTAGAGAAAATGTCAAAAATAATGTTTTTTAGAGGTTTCAAGCTTTTACACTTTTTTAATGAAAATCAGATCATTTGGGCGCCCTCTGCATTTGTTTAAAGCTATGACCAATTTCTTTGCTTATAAACTAATATCCACGCTAATTTTTAGAATAAAAATTTTACTGATAATATAGTTTAAAAGTACTTAAAAAGACGATTCTTTTGATATGTCAAAATTGTCAATTGGTCGATTGGTTGCCAAGATATGAACTGTCAAAGTTGACAGGCATTTACAGCGAATCTATAAACAATACTAATCATAAACTTTTTGTTAATGGTTTATATGGAATTATTGTCTTGATTCTATTTATATTTTATTCATCAAATAACTTCAGAGCAAAAAAATTTTTAAAAATGTTTTAGACCTTTTTAATCCTTATTATATACATTTTTCTAAAGGGTTTCCAATCCAACCAAAAACAGGTAAGATTTGACCTATAATCAATTAATCGCCTTAAAATCCTAAATATCTCCTACCTTTTTAGGAGGCTCTTCTTCTTCAGCTACCGGTTGATAATCAGGATCTTCTTCTTCCTTTTTTTTCTTCCTCGAGTTTCTTTGCGGAGCCGGCGTTTTGACCTCCTCTTTCTTTTCCGGTGCGTTCTTACAACATTTCGTGTAGTCGGTGGTCATAAGCTCCGGATTCGTCTGGCTGAGTGCTTGTGCGCGACTATATAGAAAATAGAGAAAAAAATTAATACATAATCGAGATAGATAAGATGATCAGCGCCTACTTACGCCAATTCAGTTCTATAATATTCCATAAATTCGGCGCAAGAGGCTCTTAAATTTGACAGCTGTCCACGATCGCATCTGAAGCAGTTCCAGTCGTCTCTATCTCGAATTTCTTTGAATTTTTTGGGGCCGAAGTTGTTTCGAATGCATCTCTAAAAACAAGAATTAAATATGGTGTAATTCTTAGTCTTTGTTAGTGATATGGAGTGTGAGATGTGACTTAAATATTTTAACGATTTTTAAATGAAGTTAGGATGTCAGCGATACTTGTTTTCATTGAGAGGCAACTTTGCCTCTCAATGTAAACTTTATATGGACGTTTCACTTAAACCGAATCACCTCCATATCCAAAATTTGGGTTGATGGATCTTGACTTTTGAGATGTCAAAATGTTCGTCTAGAAAAGGGCTTTCAAAAAATTGCTGGCATAATTCAAATTTAAAATGGTGGCTCCAATATGGCGGCCGGAAAGTGGAAAAAAATTAAGTGTAAGGCGAAAAAAGCTTTTAGATAAACGATACGCCACCTATTGGGTCGTTTTTTGGCTTAAATTAAAGCTAAAGGATACCCTTTGATAGCTGGTGTGATTGGATTACAAAATCCAACATGGCTGTTTCAATATGGCGGTCAAAAATTCAATATGGTGACCTTTTTAAAAAAATCAACAAATCTATACCAAATTTGGTATATGGAAGTTTTTGCTGTGGTGATCTGAAATCCGAAGTTGAATTTACAAAATTCAAAATGGCGGATCCAAGATGGCGGACAAAATTTTCAAAAAGTTACCTATATTTCTGAAATTTGGTAGATGGTTTTTGGGGTCGCTACTTACGAATCCTGGGTTGGATTTACGAAATTCAAGATGGCGGACAAAATTTTCAAAAATTTACCGATATTCTTTAAATTTGGTTGATGGTTTTTGGGTTCGCTACTTACAAATCCTAAGTTGCATTTACAAAATTCAAGATGGCGGACAAAATCTTTAACATTCAACCGATTTACCGAAAATTTAGTATTTAGGGGTTTTTGGGGTCACTGATTACAAATTTGTGCTCGGATTTTTAAAATTCCAAATAATAGATTAACGATGGAGGTAGATATTTGCAAATTTATTCCACATTTTGGATCTGCCATATTTATTTTCAAATCTGACTTTGGATTTATAATCAGTAGCTCCGAAAACCCCTATACCCAAAAATTCAAGAAAATCGGTTGATTTTTAAATTTCTTCCGCCAACTTGAATTTTGTAAATCCAACGTTGGATTCGTAACTAGCGACCCCAAAAACCCCCATATACCAAAGTTCAGGAATATCGGTTAATTTTTGAAAATTTTGTCAGCCATCTTGGGTTCGCCATCTTGAATTCTGTTAATTCGACCCCGGACTCATGATGAACGATACCAAAAACTCCTATATAACAAATTTGGTATACTTTTTTAAATTTTTCTAAAAAAGTCCACCATATTGATCTTTTAACCGCAGTATTGGAATCGCCATGTTGGATTTTGTTATCCAATCACATCAGCAATTAAAGGGTTACCCTTCAGGTTTAATTTATGGTAAAAAACGATCCAATAGGTTGCTTTTTTTTCTGAAACATTCCGGCCGCCATATTGGAGCTGCCATTTTGAATTTTGAAATATGCCAACAATTTTTTGAAAGCCCTTTTCCAAACGGACATTTTGACGTCTCAAAAGTCAAGATCCATCAACCCCAATTTTGGGTAAGCAGGTGATCCGGTTAACGTGAAATGTCCCATTTATATATTAGCGATTTTTGATGGCTATTTTGGAATTTTAGGATATTCCCTGATCTTTTCGTGACATATTTGGCAATCCTTAATTTCCTGAAAAATCTAGAATCTTCAGGGTGGTGGCAAGCCTGTTATTTAGTCGTAAATCGTGGCGCCATACTTAAAGAATAAATTACCTTGCAAAAAACAAATTCACAAGATGAACAACACAGCACTTGTCCTCCTTGGCCACACCATCTAAAAAGAAAGAACTAGTAAGTGCCTTAAGAATTATAAAATGACATTTTTTGAAACCCTGGTTTTATTTAAATCTTCAACCAAAATACGTCTTGGTGTTCTTATAGAACAATTAAATCAAATTTTTACTTCTACATGAAAAAAAAAACAGATTTATTGGTTTTAATATTTAGAACCATAATTTTCTGACTCTCTCTTACCTACAATAGAGCTCGCTTCCATCCTCGTCTTTCTCAAACTCGCCGCTAGTATAAAAGTGATAGCAATTCTTACAAATAAGAACCTTGAGAAGCGGGTGCACGAAACGGTTATTGGCACCCGTCAGGGCGCTGCCCAAATGAACGTTGCACGCTGTGCAGTGAACCTTGGTATGCTGAACCAAATTATCTAGAAAAAATAATGACATTTTGATACTCTACGGGATACGGGATCCGAAATAGAGGTGCCCTTCACCATCTGCCAATTTTTTTAAAATCAAATCGTCGCCCTTGAATAATATTAAGACAACTATAAGATATTGGGCATTTTAATAATAAAATCTGCGTATTTGGACAAACTCTAGAATCATAGATTTTTAGAAATTTATTGCATTTTGTAAGTATTTAGGGATTGTAACAATGTACTAAAAATGTTATTATAACTGTACAGGGTGTACAACTAAGAAAGGAGGCCGGCTGTATCTCAGAAAATATTTATCGCACAGCGTTGGGGAAAAAATATTGTTAGTAAAAGTGGTCCAGAGAAATAGCTGGAAATTATTTTCAAGTTTCTGAAATGGCCGCTAGGGGGCGTAACTGCAATCTTGAAATAAAGTGATGTTTCTGTGAATTTTGCTATATTAACCTAACAAAAAAATACCTGATCTTTAAAGTCGAGGATTATCTGAACATTTTTGTTTGACAATTTTTGCTATACCTCTAAAAATGAAGTGGTGGGGGGTATTTAAAGGTTTCAGTCAAACACACCCTGTATCTTCGAAACGGCTGAGCCGATTTTAACAAACTTGGGCTAGTTAAAAAGAGCTATTCTTGGGCTATAAATCTTAAAATATTTAAAGTTTTGTTAGTTTCACACGTCGCCGCTAGAGGGCTTTTTTCGACATTCCGAAAGAAATGGTTAATTTTCTCAAAAAAATAATACATTGGTATAATTTTTTTCTTTATGATAAAGTAGCTAAATAATGCCTAAACAAGCTCGCGAAAACCGCATCTCGATATCTTGTTCCTTACCTAATATTTAGACCAAAAAAATTTTATACGTCAATATCTCAAAAACTATAAAATCTACAAGAAATTTTATAAAACATAAATTGTGTATTATTACAAAACCTCTAATTTAGGTTAAATAATCTTTTTATCTAAATGCAGTACTTTACGAGTTATAATCAAAAAAGCGAATTCTAGGGGTATACCTTGAAAAAATCCTCAAAATTCGTTTTTTTGATTATAACTCGTAAAGTATTGCATTTAGACGAACATATTTTATAACCTAAATTAAAGGTTTTATAAAAATACATAATTTATGTCATGTAATATTTCTTGTAGCTTTTATAGTTTTTGAGATATTGACGAATAAAATTTTCTTTGGCCTAAATTTTAGGTAAGGAACAAGATATCGAGATATGGTTTCGCGAGCTTGTTTAGGCATTATTTAGCTACTTTTCAAAAGAAAAATTATACCAATGCATTATATTTTTTGAGAAAATAAACATTTTTGTCGGAATGTCGAAAAACCTCTGGAGACGTGTGAAACTAACAAAACTTTAAATATTTTAAGATTTATAGCCCAAGAATAGCTCTTTCAACTAGCCCAAGTTTGTTAAAATCGCTCAGCCTTCTAAGATACAGTGTGTTTAACTGAACCTTTGAATACCCCCACCCTCTATTTTAGAGATATAGCAAAAATTGTCAAACAAAAGGTTCAGATTATCCTCGACTTTAAAGATCAGGTATTTTTTGTTAGGTTTTAAGCAAAATTCACAGAAACATCACTTTTTTAGATTCAAGATTGCAGTTACCCTAGCGGCCATTTCAGAAACTGAAATAATTCAGCATCTCTGGACCACTTTTACTAACAATATTTTTCCCCAACGCTGTGCGATAAATATTTTCTGCCTCGGCCTCCTTTCTTAGTTGTTCACCCTGTACTAAATTTTTGTTTTTACAAAAAATATAATTTGTCTCACTCTTATACTGAAAGGATAACAACACAAAATTAGATGTCGTTTTTTACTTAAGATGATAGTGTTTTACACAAAATCCTTATGTTTACAATTTTACCTTTTTTGTGTAAGCTGTTTTATTATTTTAACAAAACCGTAAAGGAAACTTAAATAATATATCAAGATGTAGTATTTTTGCAAAAAAAATCTACTTTTACCAAAGAAAAAACGAATCCTTAATTTTAAAAGCAAACTTTTTATTGCTCAAATTTATGATTATCTAGACATTATTGACTAATGGTGGTCATTTGGTATGTGTGTTAATAAAGAAAGTAAAGTTTCCTTTTTCTTCTAGGTTATTTTTGGTTTTTCGTTATAAGCCTGCTTGAGTTGTGGATATTAATTCCCTTTCTTTTTATTTTTTTAAAAGCATCATTTTAATAACTTTCTTTATAATGTATGAAATTTGTGCAACATAAAAATAAAGACAACTTAAAATGATTTCTTAAAGTTTTGGTGTAATACAAAAACATTTTAGAATGTCTTTGTATAATTCTTTGGAGGGTAACAATTTTACAGAAGGGTTACAAATAGAATTTTTTCTGAGTTTATTACCAGAAAGAACGCAGAAAACCTTATTAAGATATTGAAAGAAAAAATTTAAATTTTAAGTTGACTTACCATTGTTCTGGAGAGATAATATGTTAATGTAAATTCATAAAATATAGTTGAAATGATACAAGGTCTAACAAAAAATTGTAATAATTTCTTTAATTTTAAATTTAAAAAATGTTCAAAGACTTTATTTATGAAATTAAAGAAAAACAAAAATAAGACTTGACATTATACAGGAAGTATCAAAATATTATCAAATTAAAAACTTACTTGGTCCATACATTTTGGTTCGAAGCTCCATCTCTTCTGGTGTAAGATCAACTTGAACTGAAACATATCATAATGACTTAGTTTGTTAAAATAACAAAAAAAAGTTCAAATACGAACCGAATTTTATTTTTGGAACCAAATGTAAATGAGAGGCTTTGCCCACAACCAAAAACTTTCTTTATAAGTAGCATAATAAAACTCACACAACGACGGAAAAAATACAAAAACTTAAAGGGTAAATAAGTTAAGAAATAATGTAAAAATCACACACTTATGGCGCTAGATGCTAGATTTTCAGGCAAGCAATCATTAATACTTTTAAAAGACTAAATAAAAACCTACTTGCCTATGGATTGTTTTAGAAAATAATAAAAATGAAATAAATAAATGATAAATAATAAAAAAATAATACTAAATAATAAAAAAAAGTAATGTTTTTTGTTCATACATTTCATTTTCCTTACAAATAACTAAATCTTTTGAAAATAAATTTAAATTGTGTGGTATCAAAAGTAAAAAAGTTTCATTTTGAAATAAATAGTAGAATAATAGACAGGATGTCCCATTAAAAAAAAGCTTTAGATTATTTCTTCAAAACCATAACCGATAAAAAATAATTAGGTATGTCACTGAGTTCTATGTAACATTCAAAATAAATACGCTGTTTACCACGTTTTCCTATCTTTACTAACAACCAAGATAGAAAGTTCTACTGAACGCGACTAAATTACCTTCAGCTCCTGTTATTTCATCTACCAATGTGGAAAAGGTAGCTTCATATGGTAAGGGGCTAGTGCTACCATCCTCCTGGTTTGGTGCTGTAAAAAAACCCGTTTAACATCCCTTATGATCCAATACAAAAAAAATAATGCTGTTTTTTTACCATTAGTGATTACAGGTGCTTCATCAACATCCATGGATATATCTGGACACAACAGGGATGGATCGAAGTCTTCATCCATTTCCATTTCATTCTCATTTTCTTCACCTGAAATTGTTAAAAAAATATATTTATACCCAACTGGAATTCTAATAATTATTTACTGTTTTTAACTAACCGTTTGCAGATTTCTCCAAGTGATCCTTTAAAATTGATCCCTCCAATGTTTTTTCTTCAGTAGAATCCTTCATCTCAACATCATCGCCAGAATCATCTTTGGAAGCCGATTCTTTAGAATCTTTGGAAGTTTTATCCGAATTCTCTTCGACAACTGAAGATTTTGAATCTTTTTTATCTTCATTCTCTTTAGCATTGTCTTCATCCTTATCACTTTTCTTCTCTTTATCTGATACTGAAGTAGCATCTTTAGCGTCGTCTTTGTTCTTATCACTTTTCTTCTCTTCATCTGATACTGAAGTAGCATCTTTAGCCTCATCATTGTTCTTATCACTTTTGTTCCCTTCATCTGATACAGAAGTAGTATCTTTTGTTTCATCATTTTTTAATGCTGAAGTGACATCTTTTGCTTCATCATTTTTATCATCACTTTCATTTTTATTTTCTGATTCTTTTTTATCTTCTTCTACTTTATTTTCTTCTACTGTTTCCTTTTCGGTATCATCAGCTGCATCTTTCTTGGTTTCTTCTTCAGTTTCTTTAGAAACACTGGAAGTGTTTTCCTCAATCTTGTCACAATCCTCACTTTCTTCTACATTACCTTCAGGTTTTTCTTCAGTACCGTCGTTTTCGTTCTTGCTTTCTTCTTTCTCTTCGACACTATCTTTCAGTTCTGGTTCTAATTCTTCCTTTGATTTAGATTCTTCTTCGTTTTCACTTGCTTTGTCTAAATTTTCATCAGTCTTATTGGGGCTGTCTTGGTCTTTGGAATCTCTACTACTCTCTTTATCTCGAGAATTTTCTCCATTTTCTTTTGGGCTTGAAGGGGCTTCTTTAGCAGGTAAAACTCCATTTTCTATGACAAAAATGATTTTTATTATCATAAAGAATAACTATTAAAAATCTAGGCTTACGATAAAAAAAATCTAAGTTTTTAGCAAACAATAAAATTTAATAACACAGTACTTTTCTATTTTATTAGAAAGTAAACACTGTGTGTATAAATTGCGGCTCTGAGATTTTCAAGATTTTATCTGAAAAGTAAGACATGAGCGGACCCACACCAAATATATGTTAGATCCTATTGGCTTAAAAAAAAACACACTTTGCTAAAAAAATATTATGAAATTTGCTAAAAAGTTTATTTTTTTATAATATAAATACTTGCATTTTTCGTGAAGTTGGAAATATTGGCATAAGAAAATTGTTAATTGAAAAAATTTCAACTTGCTATGGCTTTTGGAAAAACATAGATAATTTTGCAAAATTTGAAATATGACTTGAAAAAAATTGCATTTAGACAAAAAGATTATATAAGTTAAATTAAAGGCCTTGTTAAAATACATAATTTATGTCCAATTAAATTTCGGGTATCTCCTATAGTTTTTGAAATATTGACAGTTTAAATTTAAAAAAATCATTAATATTTGAAATTACGCCTTTTCTCGTTTTTTTTTGCTGTTTGACCTCCAATTTTTACTTCAGATTCGTGTTCAGCGAAAAAAATATGCCAGAAAATCTTAGTTTGACACCCAGCACACAATATTTTTTTTCGTGGACCTGTTTTATTTTATTTTACAGGATGTTTAGAACATCTGTCCACAAATTTTTATTTATACATACCAAAAGTTGTTAATATAACAAACTAGGTAAAAATGTGGCAACATCAGATTAATTTCAGTAAAATAAATATTACATAAAATACTTTGGTCTCACGTCACAAAAGATGATGTTAATGTCAAGCATCGTGTAAGTAAAAAAAGGGCATATTGTTACCTATATTTACAACTACTTTTAATGACATTTTAAAAATATGGACCTATGTAAAAGGTTTCACACTGTCTGCAATATGGGTGCAAATTTATTTAAGGCACTGAATATCAAGTAGTTTCTAGTAGTGTCTAAAAATGTTAAGGTTGTATTTAAAAAAAAAAAAAAACAAAAAACTCCACCCAAAGCAACGGACGTAATACAATGAGTCAAAAATTATAAAATAAGACAATAACTTACCTTTACAATCTTTATCATTTTCCTTGCTTACACTACTGGAAGGGGCTACAAAAAAAAGAAGTTTACAATACCTTTTTTTTACATTATCTGAAAATAACCTTACCTGGCCGTTTTTCTGTGGTTTTCTCTCTTACATAAAAGCCAGAAGTAGCATATTCTTCATCTAAAACATGATTTTTTATATAGTTTCTCGAAATTTAAAAAAATCAAAAATTGTTTACCATTGTTTGAATCGTCACTGTGAATGTTTCCGTCCACTATAGACCGTCTGGTTCTGGAAGTTTCATAAGTGGCTATTTTCTCTACAAAACAACATCAAATATTTATAAATTTACCCCAAAAAGCTTTAAAAATAAATAAAATACCTGTCTGGGCACTAGCTTGGTCCATTTTTGAGGTTAGCGGCAGAGAAACTTCAAAATCCGGAGGCTACACTGTTTACATTTGAAAACAGTCGAACGAAGCAAAAATGTCACTCTTTTCACAATCAAGCAACCCGATTATCAACGCAAAGCTCGATGTAGACCGAAAAACCGTAAGTTTTTCATAAAATTATCAGAATAAATCTTGAATTGCAATAATTTTTTATTTACGCACTCTTTCTAACGCATAAATTTTGACCGGACAGGTTCGTATTGCTCAATTTTCATCAAACGCCGTGAGAAAATCTTACAACAATGGCCGTCGAAAACTCAATAATGGCGGGATATTTCGATATCCACGCAGTCACGAAACACAAGTCGCCTTTGCTCGCCAAGAAATGTGTATCTCTCCTCTTTTAGTCGAGATAGAACATACGACGTATGTCGTAGATTGAGTGCAAGTGCGATGCATTGGCCGCACAACGCCAACGTTTCGAAAGATATTTCTCATAGTCCACCAAAAGATGGCGCTAACGCTATATAATTTGAGGTTATGTGATAACTGTCAAAATCATTTTTGTAGATTTTTTTTTAATGTCAAAAATTTGACAGTAAAATTATATTTGGTAATTGTCTAGAAAGTTGCCTCCTCTCCGATTTGACAAAATTTGGGGCGCTGATTACGAATCTGAAAAAATATTTTTTCGGCAACGTTTCGTTTTCGAGATATTCATCATCAAAGTTAAAAATTAAACTAACCTTATTTACACTATTCCTCCTTTTTGCACAGAATTCTTGATTTTTACATTAAATTGGCACACAATATTTCACAAACACCTTTTAAAAACTTGTTTTTATATTTTTTTACACCTTTTTTCCATTTAATTGGAAACCTCCACTTTCACACGCCGCAACATGGCTGCAACCATGTATACACAGGGATTTTATAAACAAATATGGCTGCTGCCTTTAAACTTGAAAGTTCGCAATTTAATCGAAAAAAGGTGTAAAATAAATAAAAATACAAGATTTTAAAAGGTGTTTATAAAATATTGTGTGCCACTTTAGTGTAAAATCAAGAATTGTGTAAAAAGAAGGGGGAATATAGTAAAAATAAGGTTAGTCTGATTTTCAACTTTAATGATGGATATCTCGAAAACGAAACGTTGACGAAAAAATATTTTTCAGATTCGTAATCAGTGCCCCAAAAAACCCAAGGAGTCAATTTTCGAGACAATTACCTAATATTTTCAATATACACAGATTTTCACAAATTATTAGTATTTGCACCTTAACGATATAAACCCCCGATGATGTTACTATTTAGACGAAACGTAGAAGAGTTTAGTTAAACTAATAAACAACTCTGAATTTAAAAATAGTGATGGCGCAGATTATTTGACAAGTGAGCTTACGAAAGTAATGCCATCTCATAAAAATACATTAAAACATAAGAGTGTTTAATTTGTTTCCTCTGAAGATGAGACAAACAATATTTGAAACGTATAATAATAAAGTTTAAATACCTCTTTCTCTAAAAATATGGGTAATTTGGCAACATTGCCCAAGGCTCTTGGGCGGACTACATAACCTCTAAAATAAAGCTTTTACGAGCGCTGTTGCCATATTTATGGTATCGATTTTATAAAATTTTTCCAAATTATTTTTAATTACCAGAAAATGTTAATAATATGAAATTGGTTTTTTATAAAATCTTAATATGTTATTACTTTTTTTAGATTGTGATAACAAGGTCATTAAAAATGAAAAAAAAAGATTTATTTACTTCTTTTAAATTCTATGTTAAAAATGTTACTTTATTAAAGAACTACGTTAATAAAGGCTTTATTTTCCAAATGGTGCAACTTATTTTTTGGTATACCCACTTATTATCTACACCCTCTGAAGTAAGAGCCTGCTCAACATTTTTAATAATTTTGCAAAACAATCAATTTTGATGTAGAATATAATTGGGCTATTTTAGTTTAAGAGTGACGAGAGCAAATAACAACCGAACCAAAATGTATCGCATTGGTCCAAAAACTCAGTAACCATGGTAACAAACGCAAAAAAAACGTTTTCTTCATTTGTTTTTGCTTACGTCAATAACTTAATAAAAATGACCCGATAATAGATAATTCAGAAAGGTCTTGAAGATCCAAGGTGAGCAATAAAGAGGGCAATTGTCAACTTTTTAAATCAAAATAAAGGACAGAAAAGGAGTCGATGTCTTCCCCAAAAAGGCGAAAATATTGCCTTCCTTGGAAGGCTGCGTCACTAATTATTAATGTCTCTCCGATCTCAAAATTGTTATTACATAAGGAAGAAAAAATAATTATTATAATTGTAAAACATTTTAATTTTTTACAGGGGGGTTTCAAAAACATACAGCCCATTTTCTATAGTTTAAATCTCTTCTCCAAAGAACTAAATTTTGCTATCGTTTTTCTTAATGTAATACTTTTTCCAGTACCCACAATTTATTATTATTTTTTGTTATTAGTTTATTTTAAAAATGTAAAAAAACAAAAAAAATTAGGGTTCATTGAAAATTTCAGAACCTGCAACCTTTTTTACCGACCGAGTTATCATTACCTATTTCCATCTCTCCATCATAATAATTTTTTAAATGCAATTAGTGTGTAATACATTGATTTGAAGATATTTTGAAAATCAATCAATAAAACAAAAACCCTTTGATAAAAAATCTTCAAAAAGACTAATTTCAATGCTTAAAATTGCATTTCTTTTGTTTTAAACGCTTGCCACACCCATATTTCTATCCTTCTTTACTGCGGCGTACAGCAGTAAACTCGGACCTACGTCTGACCAGCTGCCTGTTTGTTGCCATGCGAATTTCAAAACAGACCAAAACGTTTCGAGCTACGTAGAAATAAATATAGAATCAGCATTCCAAGAACACGTTCAACCCGTGCTCGTTGCGATTATTTCCAACGACACCGACTGCATGTCGCAATTCACGAATGTTTCCGACATTCCGCGAAGTCACGCGACCGCTAGCAGCCTCGTTTCGAATAGCTTGAAGGTCAAGCGCCGCGTGTTGGCGCTTTTTCGTTAGTAAAGGCGACGGCCGCCAGTTAGCGACACCATCGACCTTTGATTGTTTGTCGAACGCCGGCAAGACACGTGATTGGTTAGCACGAAGTCGTAGCATCACACTAGAGGCGCAAGCGCCAATTTGGTTATTGGTTTTTATTGATTTATTTATTTTATTGAATTTAATTACAATTCATTATGCATACAAAATTTTTATTGGATTGACTTGTTACTACGTCGTAGCATCCGTAGCATCGTAGTTACCAGGGAAGGTTATTTCTACGAAATTTGTGTGTTTAGATCTAAAATTGCTACTCAGATAGTTTTGAGGAAAATTATCTTATGCACTGTAAATGTAATTTGTAAAACACGTTATAGCTATCGTAGAACATTATCGTAGCGGATAATCGTAGAAGCTAATCGTAGAAAATGACCTATTTTTGTAACATAAGTACGGAATGCTCACAAATCACGATTTTAAAAAAATGGTTACCTCCATGTAATATAGGGTCTAGTTATAACAATCGTAGTATGATATCAAATATTTAATTTTTCCAAAATATTTTTTTATGATCGTGGTAAACCATTAATTACAGGGTGACCAGAAATTGTGTAATTTTTTGAAAGCATATTTTTACCATAAAAATAAGACAAAAAGTTTTGATAAACGTGCCTTGAGAATTGCTTCTTAAGGGTACTAGAGCCAGGACCGTATCTAGGTACGGCCGCGCCCTTGGCGGGGCTTAACATTTGCGACCCCTTTCCATACATACCGGGGGATTTGGTGAGCATGAAATACCCATCAACGAAAATGGGGATTTCGGGGGTTATACCCCGGAAATTTTACAAAATTAAAGTGCAAAGTTGTAGGTTTAAAGTTTTTTAAACCAAGAATTTCGTTTCTTTAAAATACCAATTTTGTGGTGGAATTTGGGTCAAATTCTATATTTTCTTTATATGAAAAAATAGCCTACTATTTAAAAGAGACATGATTACTTAAAACAACTGTTTTTATCTGATTGACAGAAGTAAAATGTAAATTAACTATACATCCTTATTTGCCGATGAATAAACTTGGTATTTTTCTAAATAATAAAATCGTTGTTACAAAAACACTGTGCATAGCAGAACTACTAAAACGTAACATTTATACTTTATTAAATTAAATAATATGCAACAAAAAAAAATGGAACTAGTGCTGCCCCTAATTTATAATATACCAATTTATCCGCAGCTTAAATATTAAAAAAATTCGAAAAGTTACATTCTCGCTGTAGGCAGGATAAATTTACATTTTGTTAATAAATCATACATTTTTTCAGTCTTAATATATAAAAAATAATTAAATTAAGTATCTAAGTTAAAAATTTGTTACAAAATTGTTCTGTAGTAATTTATTTATTTGATTAATTTTGTCAATGAAAAATAATAGTAATATGAGTACGATACTGACAACTGATGAAAAAAAAAATTTATGGCCAATTTTGCGCCCCCTTGGTAGCTGCGCCCTTGGCGGGCGCCCATTTCGCCACCGCCTAAATACGGCCCTGACTAGAGGCCCTTACAAGGGGAATCCTAAAGATGGTTTATTGTCCGAGATCTTTAAAACTCTCTGGTAGATTTACATAATATATTGTATATCATATAAAGTTCCAATATTTTTTAAATATTAGGTATTTTATCCCAAATTTTTTATGCTTTAAAGGAGTTTGTCCAGTTTTAAATATTTCATGCATAAATTTTTTTCTTGCTGCGCACTTTTTTGTTTTAAAAATTACTGAAATTTTTCTTTCTAAAGCTGTTTTTACGTTTTAAAAGATTTCTTGCTCAAAATTTTTCTTGTTGCAATTTTTCTATCTGAGTATGCCCATTTTTTGGTTTTTAATGTAATTTTTCTTTTGTGCAAGAAGTATAAGGAGGCGCTATTTTTCTTGCAGCTTCCTGTCTATTTAAATAATAGTCAATAATTAGTCAGTTTTAAAGTACCAATCTTAAAATATTTTCGCAAATTACAATTTACATAAAAGAGTGTGTAATTTTGGAAGTAATAATTAAATAAGTTGTTTACAAATTTCAGTAAATTGGTAAACCTGTTTGTCAAGGCAAATGGCAGCAAAGCATTTTAAACTGTTTTAAGGTGTTTTAACAGTTTAAAAGATTTCTTGCTTCAAATTTTACATGCTGCATTTTTTTTGCATGCAAGTTTATTTAAAATTTATTGCTGCAATTTGTTTTGACCATACGGCTTAGCAACTTACTGAAATTCAAAAACATCTTATTTAATAAACTTTGTATTTTAAGGCATTTTGTTAAAATATATAATGTTATAAATACCAAATAACAATATTCTAAAATTAAATAAATAACTTAATCTATATTTAAAAATTATAAACTTCATCAAGTCCTAGGTCTTCCTGGATTGTTCCTAGTACCGATGCTGCATTACCCCGTTGAACAGCTAAACCAATTCTTTGGATAATGAAACTTCGAGATTTTTGCATTGTATTTTTTTGCAAATTTTATTAATAAAACCCTTAGCCTCATCCCCCAAAAGGACCAAAAGTTTCAACAGAAAAGGAAATGAAGATAAAGCGTTCTTCAAGCTCTTTATATTTTAGATGTTTTTTTTTCTCGCAATACGAGCAGCCCATACAAAATTAAGTTTTGTCCAGATAGGATTTTGCAAGCGTATGGCTGCAAGTAGCGTCCCAAAGTAATTGTTTTCCATATTTCCAGGGAATTAAAGTCATTCCATCTACCCGTTTCCATCAGCTACAAACTCAAGAGGCTCTAACACAGAAGGATTTTCAGCTAAATCAGAGCTCTTTTGATAATGTCATTTATCTGACTGTGTCTAGAAGAACGCCCTGCTCTTTTTTTGCAGCTTAACCCATGTAGGCCATATTTAATTATTTTTAAAAATAAAAATAAAATGAAAATATATTGTAATTAAAAATCTTTTTATTAGGAATTTCGTAGTTTCGCTAAAAGCACAAGTTTAAATTTTTAAAAATCTCGAGTAGTAGTAGTAGTAAGGGTCCCTGGAAGGATCCCCTAGGGCTTACAGGCCTCGAACTCCCCTAGGCTTGCCAACCACCCCTCCTCTCCCTTTTGGCTGAGCAAGTCCTCACTACGTGTTTTTCCATGTTGGCTATCACGGTTGTTTGGGGGTTTTTTTAAATTTTGGCTTAGCCTGGAATCTGGCTTAGCGGGTGGGGTTAAGAAGTGACTGAGAAGCTGGGGCCCTTGCCCCAGTGACTCGGGGCAATCCCGAAATCGGATTTTTAAGTGGCTAGGCCGAGAGGCCCCGGGGGGGGTGGTACCCGGGTCCTTCCTGTAGGTACCGGGTACCATCCCAAGAATACTTAGTCCAAAATTTGAATTTTTGGTCTTTTGTGGGGCCTTTGGGGGCTGGATCATCAGATGGTCCTCGGATCAAGGGTTTGGATGTTTCAGCTATGAGGTAGAGTTTTTGGCTCTTTCTTTGATAAAAGAATCAAAGGGTGTGAGTTCAAATTCTCTTTAATTTGCATGTTGCCTTTCAAACCGGGGACTTTTTGGGCCCCATTTCTGTACTGCGGTTAGAAAGAGGGGAGTCTTGAGATTTGACTTTGCCGCGTAGCCCCAGGCTACAGGCATAAGACATACGGATGGTTGAGTTTCCAGAAGAAGTTTATTTCTGATAGTTGAGGCTGTTCCTGTGTAGGAGTGTAGTAGCTTGGAATGGGCCATGCGACCCATCTGTAAGCATTTTTCGATGTGCGGCTTGAACGTGAGACGAGAATCAAGAATGACTCCGAGGTACCCGACAGTGTCGGTCCAGGAATGGCGTGGTTGTTTAGGATGACGTTGTCTTCCGGGCGTATGCGTCTGCGATGAATAAGAATCGCTTGGGTTTGTTAGGGTTGATTTTAATCTTCCAAGAATTGCAGAATTCATGGAATTGTTGTCGCCTCTTGAAGTCGGCAGTGACAAAGTAAGGTTTTACAGGGCGTGCAATGATATGGCAGTGTCGTCGGCAACAATGCGACATGTGTCAGATTCGAGGCAGGAATGTCATGTGTATAAACACTAAACAAGTGCAGGAGGGCAAGCACGGCTGCGGTACGCCGGCTTCTAGTGTTCTGGGTGTGGAGAGGGATAATCTCGAGTAAATGCTGCAGGCAAAGTAATAACTCCAATTTATTGTCATTTCCAAAATATTAAACATTCTTAAAAATGAGAATGGAAATATAGTAGAAGGCCCACCACCTGTCCTAATTGTTGAGACGAAATATGAGTAGAATTGCCCTTGTTCTTAGCAAATGTATCAGACTTAATTTTTCCATAACAACGGATTATTTAACAGACATATCTTTTACTACACAGTGACGAAAATCCTAATATTTTTAGAACCCTTGATCACCAGCACAGATGGTCTGGTAACATGGGAGGAATAATTAGAATACGAGTAGTTTTATCTTGCCATAAAGTCTGATACATTTGCTAAGAAACAAGCACATTTGTCATATTTCGTCTCAACTAGTAAGGATTAGAATAATGCTACTATATTTGATCCTCAATTTTAAGAATGCTTTAATATTTGGAAAATATTTAATAAATTAGTGAAAATACTTTTGCCTGCATTACATCTTATTTTTAAAATTTAAACTTGTGCTTTTGGCGAATCTACGTGATCCTTAATAAAAGATTTTTTAATTACAATACAGGGTGTTCCATTTTTAAGATAAATGATAAGTCAAATATAAAAATGCCTTTTGCATAAAAGCAGAACAGATAGGTATAGGAAACCCTTATGGTTTAAAGGGAATTCAAGTTCCGCGTCAGTGACCGCATATACAGGGTGTTCCATAAATGTGTGTTTCAAACTTTGAGGCAATTTTTTTCGCCTCTGTATAATATTAGGTTAAACTTTTTATCTAATAGTTAACTTAAACCTTAAGCTAAGCAATAAATTTAATTACGAGCAGCTCGTTATATATTACAGGATGTAAACAATTTTAAATTATGGTCTGTATTTTTAAATTTCTCTAAATTTCTCAGAAACGGTCAGTTTAGGTATAGGAAATATAACAATAACTCACCTTTATTTGGTCTATAGTATCTAAAAATATAAAAAAAAATATGGGGTGTTCCATAGAACAAATATAACTTTGATATGTACTTTTTTGGGGTCATTCTGTATATTCAAATAATTTTGAAACGTGCTCCTCATGGACCCACACATGTGACCGTGCTAAAAGTTTTCCCCAACTCATTTCGTCTTGTGAAAAACCGAGGCGAATGTGGTGGGCTACCCTGTATATATATATATATATATATATATATATATATATATATATATATATATATATATATATATATATATATATATATATATATATATATATATATATATATATATATATATATATATATATAAAACTGCCAATCAGTACTTTCTTTTTGATGGATAATAGTTAAGTTAACCTACCTGGAATACTCCCAGATAGACAGTGTTACTGATCAAAAAGTAACCCATCAGTAGTTGTTACCAATGTGACGTTAAGTTAACGGCAATTCGCAATTTTTAAAAACCAACAAGTGCTTATCTTCTTTATTATTTAAATAAAAAATAAAATGAGCCAATATTTTTAGAATGAACTATTTTGGGTATTTTACAAAAGTTTTAACGTGTTTTCTACTATTATACTTCGTTATTGTCCCACATAAAGGTGTGAGATATGGTATATAAATTCATATAAGTATTTTAATTACTTGTAAAAAAATTGAAAAATGTACGCTAAGTGGTTTCTGAGATATTCGCTTACATTAAATGGAACTGAGCCATCCTTTAATATATATAATCGTTGGGTAAAACCTATGTTATAAAATTTGAACACATGGGTAACGTAAATGTTTTTATTAATAGGCCAATGAAACAACATTTCAAAATAATTTGAAACTTTATTAAGCACTTTTGTTAAAAAAAACAGTTTTCTTTTATTAGGCTGGATTTAGTGCTCCACCGACGGTCAGCGCTGACATTGGTTGAACGTAGCTATATCAATGAAAATATATAATCAACTACAGTGCTACTGTAGTTTATGATACATTTTCGTTGATATAACACGTTCGACAGATAAGCATGACCGTCAGTATAAATCAATTTACGTAACACAAAACTTCAGTTTTTTTTTCATAAGAGCCATTTAAAACAACGGAACAACTGCAATTGAACTTAAGTCAGCTAAGACGGCTTCAATGTTTCCAATTTTAAATTTCATAAGATTGTCTTTTCTAAAACGCTATGACAACTGCCAGCAGTGGGATGATTTCAAAAAAGTCGTTGAAAAATTTTATCCCAGAGGGTTAATAATTGTTCTGGTGGTAAATGTCCGCTGAAAGGGCCCCCTGACCCCTTTGATGACAACTCGTAGTCTAAAAATAATTTTAAAAACTACAACAAAAAAAATTAAATTTTTCCTTTTTTTTAAGACGGGGTGCCCCTGGTAATACTATACTTACGGAATTTTTTTCTGCATTTTTAAAATGGTTCCCAAAAAATTTGGGTCATAACATTGCAAGAGTTTTTTTTAAAAATAGGCACAGAGCCATTTTCCCTTTGGGCTGGCCCCGACTCTATGTAACCTGTGCCAATATCTCAGATAAAATGTCGAAAAAAAAATTTTAAACTCTGTAGAGTTGTTGAACAAATAAAAAAATGGAAAACAAAAAAAAATTTACATCTTTTTATAAATATGTACAGATTTTTTACAGTAACGGCCTTTTAAAAACTTGGGAAATTTTTTTTTCCCTTTCCCCTTTAAAAAAAGGGCCCTTATGCCATCTACTGAATATAAATACCTAAAAAAAAAAACCTAATAAAGAAACAGGTGTCCGTTGTCATGTGGCGGAAGAGTTTAACATCCCAAAGAGTACTATTCGTTTTTAAAAAAAAATGGCGGAAACACATCCTTTGAGAGAAGAGCTGGAAGAGGTCGCCCCAAACTATAAAAAGAACAAGACCATAATTTAGTTAATGTTTTGAAACCAAACCCATTTAAATCTGAAACAGAAAAAAAAGAAGAAATTTTTCCCAAATCGGTTAAACCCAACGGGGGAAGAATATACCCCAAGTACGGCCCCCCCGGGTTGATTACCACATACTTTATAATTCATGAGAAACTTCGTTTCGGCGAGTCTACCCCTTTTTCCTTGACTTTTCGTGATTCCTCCGCTTTTCCGCAAAAAGCCCTATTTATGATTTCCCAAGGTTCAAAAGTCACGCCCAAATTTTTTTAGCTTAAGTTACTGGAAATTTTTTTAAAATCGAATTTAAACTTATCCGACAAAAATTTGTCCGTTTTTTCATTCTACCGCTCGAAACATCCCCAAAATGACAGGGTTTTAAAAAACCCGATCCCCACATGGGTTTTTTTAAAATTAATTGTAAATGTTTTAAAAAAAATAATATCCTATGGTTGCCGGGGCAAATTTCGCCGTTTTTTTTCAGTCCGACGCTAAAAATTAATTTTTGACGGGTAAAAAAATGTTTCCACATGTCGGAAAATCCCCGAAAAAAAATTTTTTTTTAAAAAAAAAAAATATATTGTCCAAAAAAAATATATCCACAAATCGTTAGTCCAAAAAAAAAAGGGAAAAAAAAATTCGAAAAATTTTTGTACATATATTATGTATTATATAATATCCCCCTTCCTTTAGTACTGATTTATAGTTATCTCTACCACAGCCCATTCACTACAAGCCGTGAACAAAAACTGGCAACTATGCCTTGAGATCTGCGACACACGTT
Source organism: Listronotus oregonensis (assembly GCA_019359885.1). Classification (NCBI taxonomy): domain Eukaryota; kingdom Metazoa; phylum Arthropoda; class Insecta; order Coleoptera; family Curculionidae; genus Listronotus; species Listronotus oregonensis. Next base: position 4,719 of record JAHBCN010006450.1, on the reverse strand, counting down.
TAGTCATATGATTTAGGGAATCCCTTTTTTTGTTGTGTTATTGTGAAAAAAAATTTTTTTGAAAGAAAATATTGAAAAAAAAAGACAAACCCCTTGGTCTTATTTTTAAAATTTGGATGACCGGGACTTTTTTTTCCGCAGAATTGGAAAAACAAAAAATCGGGGTTAAAGCCCCGGTGTTATAAAGCCAAAGTAAATGGCGGAAATGAACTTGATTTTTTGTGGTGGCCTTTTTTAAAAAAAAATTAAAAAATTTAAAGTATTTTTTTAATAATTCGTTTTTTTTAATTTTGGGGGTTTTTTTTTAGTTTTTTTTTAAAAAAAAGGAACAAATATTAGCTTGGGAAAAAACCGTAAGTACGTAGGTATACTTTTGGAAAATTTTTTCGTTCTTTTGTTGCCTTGGGCCTGCTTATTAGATACTATTTAGTTACTGTTATTATTATTTTTTTCCTCCGTCCTTTTTGGGTGCCTGGGTGCAAACCCCAATTTTAAAACTTCTCTTGATGCAGGAAACCAGCTGTTCTGTTTTCACCTTTCCCCAAAGGGGGCGAAAACCCTTTAAAACCCATTGGCTTAGGAATATTCCTAAACAGTCATGGTCCCCCCTCAAAATATTCTGTGGTTTGCGCTAAGCATTTTGTAGAAAGTACATTATTAAAAGGATGATTATCCCTTCCAGATGGGTCAATGAAAAGGTACCTCCCCAAAAATAGACAAAAAATTAAATGCAGTGCCTATTTTTTTTCCCAAAATTTTCCACATTACTTTTAAAAACAGTCCCTTTTCCAAAAAAAAGTCCGCTGAAAGTTTAAACTTAAAAAAAATAATGGTCGCCTTACAAACGACACCTATTCTGCACTTTCCATAGTACCTCTGTTTTACTAAAATAATTGACTATTCTTTTTTAAAATTTGATTTGTCGTATATTTTACCAGGAAATTTACTACTGAAAAGAAAAAAGATTTGGTAAATACAGAAATTCTCGGGGTTGTAATTACAATGTTAGCTTTGATGATATTTTAAATGCTAAAAAATTAGACTCAAAATATTTTGAAGCGGCTGATGGTTTTTTTTTATAATTAAAAAAAAGGGGGGCAGCTGTATCCAGGAAAAAAATCTTGATTGGACAATACCTCAAAAAATTACACTGAAAAATTTTTTTTTTACTTGAAACTGAATACCTAAATGAATATAAAAAATTACAAATCGGTACAAATTTATATAGCCGGTTATCTCCCACAAAAATTTTAAAAAAAAAAAAAATTGTAACATCTTTTGTTTCTTTTTTTCTTGAAATAAGGGAAACCTAATTGACGACAAACTTTGATTGTCTACAACGTGGGGGTTTAAAGGTTCCCCAGAAATTGTTAAAAAGTTCTGTTCCAACCATTTTAGAAAAATTTTTAATGACCCAATGAGAGTGACTTCCAAAAAAAGGGAAAAACAAAAAACTATCCTTTTTGATCTCAATTTTAAACACTAGACAACAAAAGGTTTAATGATTTATGCTCCCAATGTATTTGTGGTAACGAGAACAAAAATATGTTCATTATGATGTGCTCTATATTTTCAAACATTCTTTTTAAAAAATTATGTTAAAAAAAAAAACAAAACAAGAAAAACGGGAAAAAAAGGGGGTCAAAAAACAAAAAAAAAACTGACACATTTAATAAATAAATAAAAAAATAAAAAAAAGTACAATTACTAACTAAATGTTAAAACCCCCTTTTTTCCTTTTTCAACAGCATCATGTTTTTTTTCCTTACCTATGCACATAAATTAATTTTTTTTAGAGTTTAAATATTATATAAATATATTTTTTTTTTAAATTTCTGATTTAATTATTTTAATAAATATCAATATTTTAGGGATCTTTTTGGAAAGAATTTAAAAATACCCCCCGATACCGGTTAAACCCCATCGCGCTCGGGGAAAACCGATCTAACTTTTCCCCGGGGGGTTCCCAAGTGGTTCACGGTTTTAGAATGGGGCTTGTCTCTCAATTAAAACAATTCGGCCTTCTCAGCTAACAATAACTGTCTTGGAGGATGCATTTGAAATCAAATAAACTTAATAAGCGAAGAATAATTATTCAAAAAAGAAAATTATTGTCACCAAACCGTCATAATGTTTATTTTTTAACCCTCATTTGTTTTTTTTTTCATGAGTATCCGCGATAATTTTAGTATGTTTTTAATGATGTCTTTTAATTTGTACAGTTTTTTAATAAATATATAAAATAAAATTTTTGCAATTTAAAAGGCGTTTTTTTATGCATTTATCATTACTAATGTTGTACCTTTTTAAAAAAAATTTTTTGTAAAATTTTAAAGTTGTTTAATAACGTTGCAAACACCAAGTTTGTGATCCCAAAAAATTAAAAATTTTTGTTAATGTTACAAATATGCTTGAATTTAAACAAAATTTGCAAAATTTAAATTTTGATTTAAAAAAAATTTAAAGAGTGTTTAAGGGAAATAAAAAAAAAAGAAAAATTTTAAAGGTTTTTCAAAAAAAAACAAAAAATCTTAGGAGGCCATGTTTTGGTATTGAGGCATTTTTTTAATTTGAACTTTTCTTTAAAACCCTTTTTTGCTGAATTTTTTAAAAGGGACTTTACTCCCTGTACAATTTTTATATTTTTTGACCTACCCTGTACTTAACCCAGACAGTTAAGTGTACGTTTCATTTTTTACCATAAAACTTTTATGAACCTAATTTCCAATGAAAAGGTGTTAATCTAGGATCCTGTTTTAATACGAGGTGTTACGAAACACTGCAAAAATTATGTTTATGTAGTTTTTTTTTTTGAAAGTAAAGGCGGACACTAAATTGTCGGACAGATGTTCACTATTTTTAACAATAAATATAAAAGAAAAAAAAATGAAAATTAGGTGTGTGGTCAACATTTTTTATACCCCGTCAAAATTCCAATTTCCAGCTGCCGGACTGAAAAAAAGCGGCTTGAAATTTGTCGGACAAAATAAAATGGTATTTTATAAATTATTTACAATTAATTTTACCAAAAATTACCTATGTGGTAATCGGTTTTCAATACCCTCATTTTGGGCATGTTTCAAGGGTAGACATGAAAAAGTCGGACAATTTTCGGACAAGTTTAAATTCCCTTTTCAACAAAATTTGCAGTAACTTTAGCAAAAAAAAATTGTGGTTATGACTTTTTGAACCTTGGGAAATCGCCATAATATAGGGCTTTTTCGAGCGGAAAAGCGGAGAAACCGAGAAAAGTCGCAGAGAAAAAATGTGGTAACCCTCGAAAAAGTTCCTCACGAATTATAAAATATGTGATAATCAACTTGCCAGGGGGCCGTACTGTGGACTAATAAGGCAAATATCCGAATTGCCCTGCCACAAGAACTTGGTGTATGTTATTTTATCGAAAGAAGGTTCAATGCGTAGGTATATATAGATCTACTACAGAATATCATGCTTTCTTCTGTACTGGATCCATTTCCGGACAGAAATTTTATCTTTCAGCAAGATAAGTGTCCCGTTCATATGGCCCGGCAAGTCGACGAATGGATGGAACAGCAGCGTATCAGGGTTTTACCGTGGCCCGCACGTAGTCCGGATTTAAATGTTATGGAAAATGTTTGGGGATTATTAATCCAAAAAATTAATAGGGAAAATGAGTTAAGGCCGCAAAATGTAAACGAACTTAAGGATAAAATTTTAGAGGCGTGGAATGAGTTACGAGGAAATCCGGACTACGCCCGGGCTTTGGTCCATTCGATGCCTGGAAGGCTAAACTCTGTCTTAGAAAGAAACGAGGCCGTAATAAAATATTAAATTTGTTTGGAAGGATATTTAAGATTGTTTGAATTTATTAAATTGTTAATTAATTTATTAATTTGTGGAGTTTGTATTGACAAAAAGCAAAAACACTTCCGCTTCGGCCTTTGTTCAGTGAAGTTAGAGTTTTAAAAACTATGTAGTTTTTTTCAGGAAACGACACCAAAAACCGGGTTTTGCCTTCCTTTGGGATTATACAACACTTTAATTCAATTATTTAACTATCACAAGAACAATGCATTTTTCAATAAAAAATCTTACCATACATTGTGAACCCATGAAATGGTATAACTCCCAGTGGAAAAACAATTGTATTTTCGGAATGTTAGGTTTTCCCTTAATTCCTACTTGCATGAAAGCTGGCTGATTGGGAAACTTTTAAGATTTCTGTGTCTCTTGAAAAACATAGCATTACCTAAAAAAAATAAACATACTAAAAAATATACCCCTCTCTGCCCGCCAATCTCGACGTAAGGCGAGAAAGAAAGGCCTAAAACTTTTAGAAAAAAAAAAAAGCGTAAAATCAACTACCATTAATTTTTTTTTTGAAAAGGCGTTGTATATTTTATTGATGCGCAGACAAAACACTATCAGCGCAGCTTTTTAATTAAATTTAATTAAATAGATAAAAAAACGCATTTTAAGGAAAAATGTGTATTTTTTAAACGGGTTTTTTACCCAATTTTAAGGGTTTTGTACAAAAACTTTGTAGTTGTTTACCTGGTACAAAACATCTTCAAAAACGAAATATTGATCATCATTCGATGCGTCAAATTTATATCTTTGATTATAAGTTTATCTATCATGAGATCGTAATGCAGAACATTTTGTTTTAAGGGGGTCAAAATAGGTTATTTGCTAAAAAATATATTGTGTCTATTTAATCCTAAAAAAGGTTAAAAA
>JAHBCN010006449.1:0-48730 GCA_019359885.1 Listronotus oregonensis | reverse complement strand
TAAGCCTTTAACAAAGACCTTATCATTTTTTTTTCTTATTAAATTTTTTATAAATTAAGAAATACGTTCATATGGTAAGTAATTATTATCAAGACTATCCCAGATAAGTCCATGTACATTATTTGTTGTCCATTCAATATGTTTGGTAATTGTTTTATTAAAGCAATAAAGGGGTTGTGGCATTTTAACAAGACGGTAAAATACTTTGTTGTTTGTAATATTTATGATGGCAATTTCTTTACATATAAAATCGCTGTCTTTATATTGAAAACCTTGAACATCCAATATATACATGTCTTTTTTTGTCTAAAAAACTTTTACGGCACTTGTAAGTGGATTATATTTAATTAATCTGTCATGCAATATTAAACAATAAGCTGTAGTGTTAGCTGGTATAGTTTTTTCCGTTTCAAATTCTAGGCGAATGTCCACTGCACCTCCCTTAAGAATGTCTTCACTTTGGCGTGAACAGTCGACCACTATTAGGGGTGCTTTTTCTTTAAATTTAACAGGATCAAAACATGGGTCACTGTGATGTTTATAGTAGTATGACTTTTGAAATTGTGCATACATTTCATAAAGAATGGAATATTTATTATTGTCAAAATCTAAATTTAGATTATCATACGGGTACACTTCAGAATAAACCTTTAAATTTGATAAATAACAACATATGATTAAAATGACTCATATTTTTTGAAATATTGTTTTTTAAATTTGTTTGGAAGGCAATAATTATAAAACGTGGTTTTTCTAACTGATTTGAAGATTTTACAGGCCATGTGTGAGTTTTTGATTGTTGTAGTTGGGGATATTCATGTAATTCCCAACTTCTAAAAGCCATATTAAGATCTCGATTACTCTCAAATTGTTTTAATAATTGCAACTTTTGATTATCGCTAACGGTCACGTGTGGCATTTTCCATAAAATTTTGCTTAGTGTTACTTTATAGCTTTCCTTTTTGTCTTCTTTTTCTATAATTCCATTTAAATCAGCATGGCTTCTTATTAATACTAATTCTTGACGCGAATTCATAATAATTTTGTGAAAATCTTTAGCTATACCAAGTAACATTTTTAATGGTATACAAACACTAAAGTTTCCCTTATCATCTAAGAGTGATGGATTTGATTCTTCATTCCATCCAGCGTTGTGTAAAAGAGTCTTACTTTCAGTGGTGGTGAATGATACATAACCCTTTAAAGTTGAAGTTATTCCAGGATTTCTAACTTGATCGATAACTACTCCTCCCAATTCGTATCGAATCTCAACAAATAGATAAAGAATACCATTATTGGAAAAAGACACATTCTTACTATAGGTATTATCATTCACACTGGCTAAACAACCGCCGGCGGTATTAATGATCAATAGAGAAATGACCGCCGTCTGTCGGTTTTTTATGTTTTATTCATATGAATACCGCCGGAAATATAATTTTCGACGGTTTTCTTTGATCGGAAAGGTATCAAGCCGTCGGATGGCGGTTTTGTTTTATTTGAGTCAACGATACCGCCGTTTCGTATCAGATTTAAGGAAAATTAGCAATAACTTCCGCAGCTATTTTAACAAATCAAATTAGCATTTGTGTCTAATTTTTCTGAGTTACGTGAAATAAAACTATACTAATACTAATATATACTAAGCATTTATTTTAGTGACAATAATTGGTAAAAAACGTATAAAAATATTTGTATCTAATTAAAAATATTTATTTTCTAGGTATCTATTTCGAATATCTAATCAATGAATTTTGCTCGGGGTTTTGTTCTTTTTATTCGTTTTGCTCCTAGTCTTATGACGGTATTAGCTCGACCTTTGGGGTCTACCTCTTTTTTTCATGACTACTGGTAACTTAATATCACCTAAATTTATTTCTGCATGGCTTTTAGTAGGTATGGTTTCGTAAATTATTTCAATTTCTGAATCAGGGACGATATTTGGATCATCAGAGTTAAAAATAATTTGTATTGAGTCGGCTTTTACTTGGTGGAAGTCCATTATATAGAGGAGTGATAACTTAGAAAAGAAATAATACTTTTCAAACTTCCACAATTTTTTATTTTTAAGTTTTATTTATACAAAAGAAAACTCGACATGTTTCGCAACACTGTTGCTTCGTCAAAGGAGTTTAAGAGACTGGTATTACTATAAACTAAAACTTACAACCAACATGTACACAAATAAGCAGGCAGATATTTACAATAGGAAAAACCTAATTATTATATTTACCTATTAATAAAACAGATTCAATAACGGAGAAGAATTTAAGTCTAATTGATTGTTTAAAAGAATATTGGAATTTTTGAGCTTGTTTATTTCCATGGATTCTAGCAAATTTAATTTTACACTTTTGTTTTCAATATGTAGAATGTCATAGTTAAAATTAAATGAATATATAAATAAAACTTAAAAATAAAAAATTGTGGAAGTTTGAAAAGTATTATTTCTTTTCTAAGTTATCACTCCTCTTAAAAATAATTGGTAGTTCTTCTTGTGTTGTTTGCACTACTTTCGAAATCTTATTCGTATTATTTTTTGAATTTTCATCTTGTATATTTATTATTTGATACTTACTGCTTTTGTTCGCCCCTGATAAGTTTTCAGAAGAAAATGTTTCAGATTCGGACTGCAATTCCGTTATTATAATGGCTTTATCATTTTCCCAGGCCCTCTTAAGTTGTATTAGTTGTCTAAACTTAGCGTGGTATTTTGCATCACTTTCTTCTGACATTAAACTTGCTATTGACTTCAAGTACAACCATGCTTTACTAAACTTTTGATGTATTTTCAATTTCACAGTTGGTTTTATTATAGTATGGCTTCCCGATGTAGAAGGCGTCGGCGTCGCATCATGTTGTAAATTACTTATGTCTGAAAGAAATATCCTTTGATTCAAATAATAATGTTCTCTTGTCCATCTCTTGTTACATAATGTTTTATCAAACATGTTTATTTTGTGTTCTTCTCGTTTCTTAAAGACATGGTGACAAGGCAATAACATTGATGTTTGTAAACCACAATTAAAAGAGTTAAATGTCGTATCATAATTATTATGGGTAAGAGTTTTATTCCTGGTTACATATTGTTTCTCTACGAATTTAAAAGCATAATTGGTTAGCTACTGGTGGTAGTTCTAAAGAACGCTTCTCATGTCATAAAAGTTTACGGGTAACTTCTGAATTAAATTTGCTGCCTTGTGATCCCGTTCATCGTTCATGATCAATATTACCATGAAAAAGTTATCAATAAAATTATTAATACTACTTATCGTTTTACCAATGTCTTAATCTTGGCGTTAAGTGATTCAAGTCTGTTATTTGTTGTGTTCAAAAAATTTGAATGCTGAAAATTTTGTCCAAGAGTCCATTCGTCCTTAATCCCAGGCCAGTTTTTATTGAAATATTCAACGACTGCAAGTGGACATTTCTTCAGTAACTCCTCGTATAAAACATTATAAGTTTTAGCATTTGTAGAGTATACCATTTTTTGAATAATTTCCAGAGCAGTCTGACCTTGAGCAGGTGTTATAATCAATTTGGTTTTTGATATTTCCCTATTAAATGATCGCATTGAATGCAAAATGCATATAAGAATATGCGCATCTGGAAAATTTTCTTTTAGAATCCTTTTTTCATTCAAGTCTTTATCAGCCATTATAGACTTCACATTAACCCATTTTGCATTGTTTTCTTTGAACTTAGAAAAAAACCAATTTAAAGTTTCTGAGTTTTCTTCAACTAGCAGTCCAACAGATATAATTTCAGAGAGCCCATTACCATCCTCATTAATCAATATTAAGACTGGATTTCTAATGTCCAGTAATTTGTAAGTAGCATCGATGCACAGAAATTCTGGATAAGCAGACATATAATGTTTCATATGGTCGGTTTGAAAAAATAAAGTTTTAAAATTGTTTTCATCATCACTTAAAATGTGGCAGTCAGCGCCTAAAAATATTTTTTCGCTTAGAATACTTTTTCACTTTATAAATTGAAATCAAGAAAACTGTTATAATGTTCGTTCCAACCACCATGAAAATCCTACATTGTATGGTCAACACATAACACCTACTGCGCAAAATCGTTGACCGTACAATATACAATTTCCATGCCGGTTGAAATTAATTTATAACCTACCATATTTCGTTTGTAACTTTTCAATACAGTCTTTTAATGATATTTCCTTGTCATGGGCGTGTTTTTTCCTTAGTTGCTATATTGTGAATGTCTTTTAAAAGTACTATCTTTTGCATTTTTTCTGTATGTAACATTTTATTTCTCTCCTTTTTGACTTAAGATTCGCCAAGTGAATAATTTCTGACTGATTATTAGTAGAAAGTCTTCGCTGTTGTGGTAAATGTTCAAACAATGCCTGAAATAAAATTGTTTCTATATTAATTACTAAAGCAGCAAACAGCACTATAATGAGGAAACAGTGAAATAATGGGTAGCTATTTTTATCATCTTGTAAGGCATTAGCTGATTAGCACATATTCACTTTGTAAATAAAATACATCAAAAAAAGATAAAATCTTACCTTGCTTATAGTATGATTATGTTCAGTTTTTATGCTTATTATTTGAAGTTTGGTACCACACATCGATGCTCTTAATGTAATGTGGGCATCACATCCTGATCTATAGGTGCTAAAATTGTTGAATAAAAAATATTAAGCTGCATGATGAAAACTAAAACATATGATAATATCTGCTGACTTTTTTTCCTTTTTCTGTGGATTTGAACTTTCTTCCGACCTTGATACATGTATATTTTAACTAATAATATTTTAATTTTGAGTCTAGAAATCGTTTAGTTTTTTTCGGGCTGCTGAAATAGTTCTAGCATTATCATTTTTAGTCAATTTTCCTTCAATATACAGAAAACTTTGGCTAGGTAAAGTGTATAAATTTTGCGTTTGTATGGGAATTCTAATCTCATCGTTATTGTTTAGGGTTGTAGAAGAGTATGGTTGATGAGTGTGATATTGGTAACTTATTATTGAGTCATCATGTAGCACGCTTTCACCAACCTTTAAGATGTTATAACTCATAATTGTTTTTTTTGAGTACAAGTAAATATACAATTAAAAAATATATCTTTTATGCGTATGTTTAAATTACACAAAAACTTTTTTATTTTTATTATTTTTTTAAATTTAATTTTGTTTTATTTTTTTTATTTTGAATCCTAATAAGATAAGTACTTTTTTATTTGTAGGTGTTAGTTCTTTTAGTGGATAGCGGGTAATGAGGGATTCTAGATTATTTGATTGGTTTTTATATAGATTTTGTTGATAATTAATGGGGATATTAAAGGAGTTTTGATGATAGAGAAAAACCATTATTTTTTTAAATTCTATTTTAAGATTGTTTTTTTAAATGCAAACGTATCGTTACAAGTTCTTTTCTAAAATTAACCAGTTCTCCATTTTGATCTGTTATTTTAAGTATAATTTCGTCAATAAAGCGCGTGCTTATTGGTAAATATATTACATTTGACGGTCTTTCTACTATTTTATAACCTGGAGCAACAGTAGGATAAAACATATGTATTATATGAACTGGATATCCATTATTATAGGAATTTGTTACTATATTACATTCGACGCATATTGCATTAACTTTAAATATATCTACAGGGTTGTCAGATATATGTATTTTATTTGGTTCCAATTTTTTATTTTTAAATCCCAGTAATCTGCCCAATGAATTTTTTTTACTAAAATCAATACTCTTGTTGCACTTTATTTCGCACTGTAATGTATTGCGGTTTTCAGTTATAGAAAGTTTAACCGTTCCTTCTTCTTCCTCTCCTTCTCCTTCTTCTGGTTGTTCCTCTCTAGTTTCGCGGGGAGGATAAAGATTGTTTGCTGAAAAACCTGTAAGGGTATCAGAAGGCGTAATTTTTGGTTTAGACGATTTTTTTGTAGAATATTTTCTTTTTCGTAATTCATTTACCAAATAATCATTTATATCTGACAGCTCGTAGGACCCTTCTGGTATTTCAATTTTCTTATTATTATCATAATAAAAAATATTATTTGTACTGTCAATATTTGGAATAGTGTTATAGCTTTCAAAATTGATAAGTCCCAGAACGTAATCTTCGTTATCATTTAGTATAATGGGAGGATATACTTTTTCTGAAAGTATAGACTTTTTATTTGATAGTGTAAATGTGTAGGACATAATTTTGTTGCTGTTATTGTTGTTTTCAGTACAAGATGTATAAAACAAATAATACACACATATTTTAAGCTAAGGTATTTATTTAAAAAATAAATTAGAAAAGGACAGGATAATAAAGAAATTTTAAACATAAATGACCACATATTATAGAATTATACGTCTGATATGGAGTATGATTATAAAAAATATTACACTTTCCATTAGAATTAAAATACAGCTGAATTTCTATTGGACAAGTTAAATTACCGAAACTGTCAAAATAATAAATATTTTTTTCATATTTTTTATAAGCAGTCCAGTGAGTTCCAGGTCCTTCAAAGTTATCCAAATTAATAACACCAGATTCAATTTTTCGAATTTTTTTAGGCAATCGATTTTTCATAAAGACCCCTCGGAAAAAAGGTATTTTTAATTGTTTTGCATACATTTCTATATCCATATTACTTAGAGCAGTTTTTGGTAATGTTATCGGAAAGGATTTGATTTTGGGCGCTGACTTAAAAAAAGACCCAATCCAGCTTTGTAGGGTCTTAAATAAAGTCCTTTTCCCATAGCTAGACTCTCCATGGTTTGATTGTGACGTTGAGTTTCTTTAAGTTGTTCTTTTGCAGCCCTAGAGTCATTTACGGCTTTTGCAATTCCAGCTGCCCCTCCACTTAATGCACCTAGGGCACTCAGAGCGGCAAATATTGGAATTAATGGTAGTATACCACCCGTTTTTGGAATTTTAATTACTCTTGGTGGTTGCTTAACTCGATGATTTTCAATTGTTTTTAGGGCTATTTTAAGTGCACCATCAATATTTTTGGGTTTTTGACTTAATATACTTTTTTTAATTTTTCTTGTAACAGTTTGAAAACTTGTTAATTTTTTTTTGTTTGATACCTTCTTTCTTTTTGGCTTGTTTTTTTTAGGACCTTTATGAACCCTACGTTTGGTTTTATTTTTTCTATTGGATACTTTTGTCATAATTGTAATAAGTCTGTTCTTGGGAAACGTTTCTTATAAACTACTTTTTACCAGGATGCGTGCTTTAATATATAGTTTTACAAGTTTATTCGGGGTACTTTGCTGGAATGAGGCTCCTCCATTTGTTGTTGTTGTTGTTCCTCTGAATCACTAACACTGTATTTTCGTTTTCTCTGGGGTAGCTGATCAAAATCAATTTGTTTTTTATTTTTTACCTCATTATTATTAACAGCAAACATATCAGAAGTTAATTTACGATTATTTGCTTTTTTAATTTTCCTTGTTGATCCAAATATTTCTTGTTCCATCTCGGAATCTAATACCTTTCTTTTTTTCATAGTACTCGGTATATCTTTATCGAAAGTTTCCATTTTTCTCTTATATCCTTGAATTTTTTGCTTTTCACCAGTAGCCGAGGCACCAGCAGACATTTTTTGTTTAATTTTTTTCTCATGATAATTATCAATTTGTTTTTCTTCTTCATTGTCATCCCTATTTTCTCTTTTATTTTTTCTTTGAACCTTTGACGTATTTTTTCTTTCGACCTTATTTTGTTTTAACTTTTTTGTAGTAAGGTTATTCATATTGGCTATTAATATTTCCATTTTTTTCAAATAATTTTCCATAACGTTTATACTTCGTTGCATTATATTTGTACTTTTAAGAATGATATTATCTTTGTGCCTTTTGCTTACGGACTGATTGTTTTCAGTTCCACCTCCCCATTTATAGTGTCTTTTTGCTCGATTTCCCATACCTAATTTAAGTTTAGTTTTCATTGCTGCAGACACACCAAGAGCAGCCAACTTTTCTTTCCAGGAAGCATCTTTAGCTGTAAGCCTTGTTAAGGCATTTTTAAGTAAAATTTTATCCGCCTGATGACGAGCAGCTAAATCATTTTCTTTTGAATAGGCTATGTCATGCTCTTTGCATGATTCGTCTAACATATTAATACCTTTATCGCCACGTTCTAATCGTTTTTCCAATTTGGTTCCTGGACCACAATAATTATATCCTGGTAAATGTAATTCAAATGGGAGTTTATTAATAATAGAATTTAGAAAGCCCTTTCCATTAACCTCCTTAGGACCTATATAATATTTCATTTTTTTTTATTTGTTAATATTGTTGTTAGAGTAGCTATGTAAAACTAACTATATATTAAACAGTTGCGGTCTTTTATAACTATTTATAACGCAGTACTGATCGTATAAATATGAAAAAAATCGTAAAACAAAAAACATCGTTAAGTGTGGATAATCACGATTTAGTCAAGTCGAATGATATAAAGCACAGTGAACTATTACCCTCTACCATACGTTGCATAATAGCAGGACCCTCTAATTGTGGAAAAACCAATGTTATGCTCAGTTTACTTGAACATCCAAATGGATTAAAATTTCAGAATGTATATCTCTACTCAAAATCTTTGTATCAACCCAAATATGTTTATTTGGAAAAATTACTTAAACCTATAAAAAATCTTGGCTATTACGCCTTTAGTAACAGTGAAGCGATAATTTCACCCGTTAAGGCAAAACCGCATTCGATTTTTATTTTTGATGACGTTGCTTGTGATAAACAAACCGTTATTAGAGAATATTTTAGTATGGGACGTCACAATAATATTGACTGTTTTTATCTTTGTCAGACATATGCAAAAATACCAAAGCATTTAATAAGAGATAACGCTAATGTATTATTATTATTTAAACAGGACGATTTAAACCTACGTCATATATATGCAGATCATGTTGGTACAGATATGTCATTTGAGACTTTTAAAAGTATATGTTCCTACTGTTGGCAAAAACCCTTTGGATTTGTGTCTATTTTTAAAGATAATAATATTAGTAATGGTCGATATCGGTATTGCCTTGACAATTATATATACATTTAACAGTTACATAAAACATTATTATTACTTTAAACATTGTATAAAAAGTATCTGTCTCTCTAATGGTTTCCAAACAGAATTTATTACATAATAAAAAATTATTAAAAAAAAGGAAAAAAAGGAATGTTAATGTGCAAAATAAAGTAATTTCTCCAATTGAGAGACGCATTAAAAAAAAATTGATTAATAAAAGAAAAGATATTAAAAATAAACTAGATTTACTAAAACATGGTCAATTAGTACATGAAACTCTATTTGAACCCATAACTAAACATCTACAAAATATTGAGACCAAACTAGAGCCATCCATTAAAGAAAAAATAAAAAAGGGCATTAATCAGCAAATAAAACAGGAATTTTCTTATGACGAGGACAACGAGGATATAAAAAATAGCTTTATGAAAAATTATGGTGACGATATCGAAAAAAATAAATTCCTTACATCTGAGCCAATGCCGTCAACTTCTACACCTATTCAGTTTGAAGCTACACCTAAAGGAACAGAAAAGGTCACTCCCTTAACAGCACCACGTATGAAAAGAAAGTTAAGTTTTTCCACAACAACAACAACAACAAAACCCTACGATCTAAGAAAATTAATAGTACAAGATATAGCAACTGAAGGACAAGAAGAGGATGCTAGAAAACAAGAGGAGTACGAAAAACAATTAAACAAAACAATACAAGAAAAATCACTGGCTGACTACGATGAACAGTATCATGCACTTCCCCTTAAATATATAAAAAAATTTGTTAAAGATCCCTCTAGCGATACATCCGAGGGAAAACTTCGGGTAAAATTTGATAAATTACTTGAGAGGTTTTTTATAGGCAATAAAAAAATTGATTTTGATGGACCTGATTTAGTAATTGCAGGAAAAAAATTTAGGGGCACTACAGGACTATACGGTTTACTTTTTAATAAAAATGTTCCTACCAATTACTCAAAGGAAGATGCAGAAAATTATGCAAATATTTTATTTAGAACAGACGCCTTAAGAAAAAATTTTAATGCTAATAATGAATTAATTACAAGTAAAAATAATAAATTTAAACAAATTATTGCACCACTGGTAACAACCAATGAAGAACAGGAAGACGAAGAAGAAGAGGAGGAGGAGAAGGATGAAGAATTTAAATCCCTACAGACTGGTAGCGGACTGCTTATGAAAGTGTCAAACAATCCGATTGATTATATACATTGGAATGATCCCAACGAACTTGTCGAACGACTACAACTTTTATTCGCTTCTCAAGCTGCTGGCAATACAGGTCACACAAACGAAATAAACTCAATTATTGAGGAATTACGCGAAGCAAACATAATTGAATAGAACAAAAAAAACAAAAATGACAAATTTTGTTACCGACATAAAACGACAAGTTGTCGAAGAATTACACAAACCAGCAAGAATTAATTTTAAACGTCGAAGAGTAATTATTAAATCCTTGTTAGATCTTATGCAAGCTGATTTGGTAGACATGCAAGAGTTTGAAAAGGAAAACAACGGTTATAAATATATATTAGTCGTTATTAATTGTTTTTCAAAATATGTGTGGGCTTTTCCATTGAAATCAAAAGCAAGCAAAGAAGTAGCAGCAGCTCTAGAAAATGTATTTAAAATTCAAAAACCAATCCATCTTTGTACAGATTTAGGGGGTGAATTTATGGGGAAGGAAGTACAAAATTTAATAAAAAAATACAATATTATACATTATGTTGTCTACAGTGAAAAAAAGGCTTCTATTGTTGAACGTGCTAATCGAACTCTTAAGGGCATGATGTGGAAAGAATTTAGCTTACAAGGATCATACAAGTGGCTTAATGTACTAAAAAAAATTGTTGATATTTATAATAATAGAAAACACAGAACAATTGGCTTTAAACCAGCGGAAATAACAAAAAAACACGAAAAACTTCTTCTGAAGACAGTTTACAGCAATATTAAAATGACATATAAACCAAAATATCGGGTTGGTGATCATGTACGTATTTCAAAAATTAGAGGTGTTTTTGACAAACAATACCGACCAAACTGGTCTGCTGAAATTTTTATCATAAAAAAGATTCATTTAACTAATCCTGTTACCTATTTACTTCAAGATACTACTGGTCAAGATATTAAGGGTGGCTTCTACGAACTTCAGTTACAAAAAGTTAAATATAATGATATTTATTTAGTAGAAAAAGTATTAAAACGTCAGGGTAACAAAGTGTTTGTAAAGTGGCTAGGTTTTAGCAATAAACATAATAGTTGGATAGACAAAAATAATATACAGTAATTATTTGTATAAAATAATATAAGGATAAGTTTAAAAAATAAATAAATAAAACAATTTAAGGTTTTTTATTTACTCGTTTTTATTATCATGGATCTTATACTATTAACACCAAATACATAATGTATTAAACAAAAATTACAATATTTAAGTAATTTAGTTTTATTTGCAAACTGGTTATTTACTATTTTTATAACTTTACACCTACAATTATTACAATAAAATGTTAAGTTTACCAGCTTCCATTATGTTTTATCGTATCTTTATTTTGTCCATTCCCTCTTGAACAATACTAAATTTGTTAACAGTATGTTTAGCTCCTGCTGGAGTCTCGAACTTTTGTCTAAGTGCAAAGGTATTACACGGTGTATTTGCCATATCAGACTGACCCTTGCATTTGACATACATAATTTTACTGGAACAGGCATTTAATTTTAAGTAATTATTATTATTTAGCAAATGGTTACTTTAAAAGCTAAACTATAACGAAAAATTTGTTTTATTCTGCATAAATTTACTAACATGACTCTATATTTTTCCATTAATAAAAACAATCGTTAAAACTGACGTTTATTAAAGGAGTAAATTAGAATTTTCTTTACCATTTTAGAAACATCCTTTTTGCATATCAACAACTTATATAAAAAACCAAAAAAAAATGTTATATAAAAGTAATTTTACTTTAAAACTTTTTCAAGTTTATTCTTATAATTTTTGTAACAATGCGAAGATATTACTTGTAATGGATAAAAGATAATTACAATATTTTTAAGATGTTATGATACTCCTTTTATACACAAATTTAACTTTATATAAAGAATCAACTTTTAAGTTATTTAAATTTTGTAGCGATTTATTGAATGATACAAAGATAATTACTATTTATGATAATCAAATAGAATTATAAAGAATTGAAACTGATCAATGAATTATTTGAAACTGTATGGTAGCGACATGTGCATGGCAAAACTTCAAGAATGCGAAAGTAACACAATTAACCTAACTAGTTCACAAAACTACACAAATCAAATTAAATTAATGAAGCAGAATATTGAACTAGAATCAGAACTACTTTTACAACGGAAAAAAACCAATTTATATGAAGAAAAAAATACATTAGCATATTCGCTTATAGGAGAAAAAACAGCAGAAATAACATATTTAAAAATATTTATATCCAATTTAACGCATGATGTTCACAAGCTTACAAGCGATTTGCAACAATGTCAAGATAATTTGCAGTCACAGTCCAAAGAAAACAATAAATTATTTACCAATTTAAATGATTGTTTAGAACGAGAGGAGCACAATCTAGATCTTAAAAATAAATATGTAATTAGATTATCTACTTGTAGAAAAAATAATAGAAAACTTAAAGAAAAATGCAACCACACGTTGTAAAATAATTATTTTTAAAAAATTACACAAATCTATTTAACGTAGTTTATAAGTATATTATGTTGCTTAAATAAAATATAGTTATATTTTCAATACGCACATATTTTAATAATTATATACATACACTATAAAAATTACCTTAGTTTTTTTGTTTTAATAAATCTATTTGAAGTATTATTTGTTTTTTTATATTTTTAAGTTATTAACCATTTTTAAGTATTATAACCCATATAGACATCCCAATTACAATTAAAAAAATACATACCATATAATCCTTTATGGACACGTAGTCTATAGGCAATTAAAAACTATTATGGAATAATTAATTGCTATCGAATTACATCACCCGAGTATACACTTGGCTTGTTGAACAAATATTATTTTGTATTATTTTAATTTCTTATTTTTATTACTACGTCACTTCTTTTGATATACAAGTCAAGACAAGAAGTCTTTATCCCATATAAGGAATCTCTTTTACGAAACGCTTATCTTAGAAAACAGTCTAGTCTGTTTTTCGGCAAAGAACTCTTCAGCTTTGCCCATATTTGATTAGGCTGATGGATTCTTTTGGAGAACTGAATGGCATATGCCATCGGGAGCACTATTATGCCCAAAACCCCGCCAGATCTACTACTGGTGGTGAATTAACACGTGCAATAAATCGTGTATGTGCGTTGCCCATTTAGTAAAGGCAATGTCATTAATTAAATAACTTTGTTTTTTAAAGTAATATAGGAAAGGGTACTATTAATTATTATGTTATAATATTAATTTTTATATTCTTAGTTACATATATACTAGATTTTAATAAACCTATATAATTACATTTAAATAATATGTTTAAAGGGAAAAGGTTTATTTTAAAGTTTAGACAGTAGACATTTTATATTTTATAATTATACAATGTAATCAATGTTAGTTTAAGATAATGTTTTTAATTTTTAGTGTTTTTAAAGTATCAGGTACTTTTAAGGTGGGCGATATGTTGAGCTTCCAAATTTAAAAAAAAAAATCTGGCAACAATGTATTTTGGGTTGGTTCAGTCGCTGTCGAGAATCAGAGTATGGCGGCTGAATACTGTTTCGCTCTGTTCGCAAAATTATAATTAAACAGTTTAAATACAGTCCACTAGTGTATTATAGCAAAAAATCAAAGATTAAACACTGGCATCTCGAAGAATAACATTCTCTCAAATAAAATGGCAGATGTTTTCACTCATTCTCAAATTAACTTTAATAAAAAATTTTTGGTTTCTTGTGCTGTTTTAGATAAGATTACCCATACACTCCCACGGGTACCTATACAGTAAGCAAATTAGGTATTTCTAAAGACTTAATTCAGGAACTAGCTGACCCTGATTTTTCTATCCCTTCTGATAGAGACATGCTCATTGAAAAAATATTGTACTCTGGAGTACAACTCTTGGAAAATGCAGCTTCCCAACTCTAGTAAACACTTACTTAGGATGGGAAGTGGCAGGGAACTTGCCCTCCAACTGCACCCCTCTCCGCTCTAAGCCGTCACGGCCTAACGCGTGTCCCTCTGGAAACAAAAATGTTTCTACTACTCTCTTTTTCTTTATACAAACCCAAGAATTTGATCAGATGTTGACCAGGTTCTGGAAAATTGAGAAAGTCCCCCAAAAATCTTTCTTATCCCCTGAAGATAAGCTCGCAGAGAACATTTTCAAAGAAACCACTTTAATTCTTAAAGATGGCTCATACCAAGTAAAAATGCCCTTAAAAAGCCCTGAAGAACACCACAAGCTCGGTGATTCTTTTTTTTATCGCAAAAATGCGTTTTCTAGCCCTGGAAAAAAGATTTCAGGGTAATAAAAAATTGTTTAATAAAAACAAACATTTTATAGAGGAATATATCTCACTTGGTTAACCCAAATATGTTCATCTTTCTCTTAAAACTGATAAAAATAAAAATAAATATTTCATTCCCTATTTATGTGTTATACGGAAAAAAGGATTAACACAAAAGATATTTTATAATTTTCATCATATTTTATCAAATATTCTTTAATATTCTTTTTATTAAATAAAACACAAATATACATATACTAATTTTTTTTATTATGAAAATTTATGGTTAAAACTTTTTACAATGTTTTTTCTAATCCCTTTTACTAAATTGAACTCCATATCCATATTGCCCTCCATTAAATAATTTTGTAAAAATCACTAATACCTAATCCCACACCTAAAAACTTTGCTATAGAGTTTATCTCGAAGTAAAGCTAGGGTCTTTTTAATTTACATTCTTAATTAGTTAAAAGTGGGGAAAATCTTAAAAATTAATATTAAACCGTGCTATGAGAAGGTAAAGCGGGTGCTCTATCATCAATAAGGGAGTGGGAGGAGGAACTCGCATCATTTTACTACTGGCAACAAGACCGGAATTATTCGCAACAAAATACCGTTAATGAAGATGTGTTTATGCAAATGCAAAAAGACCAGGATAATTCGCAACAAATCATCGTTAGTGATGATATATTTATTCAAACGCAAGAAAATACAGCTGGCGAAGGTGTACCCAAGGATGGTATGGATTTAACTATTAACGAAGTCAGCCAAGCTTTACTTGATGCAATTACTCATCATCAACAGCGCAACAATATATAAGAGCGCATTAATATTTTAAGTATTGTGGTTATTTAAAAGGCACCAACATCAGCCAAATTAAAACGTAGGTTAGAAACCGAGGTGTGGTAACTAAAAATTCTAAAAAATTTTATCATGTTATAAACTCCAAAAATATTGATGAAATTAGACCTTAAGAGACTGAAGATAACGATACAATAAGACTTGAAATTGTTGAAAAAATTAAAACGCAAAATACTAATAAAGAAAAAATGGTGGGTAACGGGTACTCCCCTTAAGTACAGACGTTACTATTATTGCGGCACATGATATAGTAATACCCCTTTTACCGGAACCAATGCAGCCCCCTAACTTCTGCAGATGTTTATAAAGTCACAAACTTTACGAGAAAATGTGAAAAATGATCAAAATTACATTTAGGAGTTGGAAAACCAAATCAATGCATTGGCACAAGATTTGCCCCCTGTAAAAAACCACATGAAAAAAAAATAGTCGACATTTAGAAAATGCAGTATGAAAAACAAATTAATGTCGTTGACAATAGTTCTGAAAATTGAGAAAAAATCGTATACAGGTTTTTTGATTTTGGTAATGATATGGGTTTAAGAAATTATAGCTTGTTAGTTCTAAAATTGTATTCTAAAATGATTCTAATTGTTTATTATATAATTTAATATCTACTTCCCTTTTTAATCTGGGTCACCTATTTTAATCGCTACAATGGAGCCGGCGATTCGACTACAGAGGTGGAATTGCTTTTACTATCCCAATATTGAAAAAATCTTATTTGTTTAAAACTTTTATATAAAATAAATTGCATAACAAATTTCAAGTATGTCAAAAAGTGCTATTAAAACATAATTAACTCAATAGTTTCAGAATATATTACCAAATAAAAAAAAATTATTCGATATATTAAATCACCCACAGCCACATATAAAAAAATATCATCGAGATTTTTATATTTTTATAAAGGAAAATTATCTAAAAATCCGATTATTTATTAACGGCAAATATTAAATCACCTTGTATAATTTTTATTTGGTTTATAACAAAAACTCGTCAAGGCATAGAATTTAAATTAACATTAAAAGTTTGTCTTGTGCATTAAATTTTTTACTTTGGCTCGTGCAGATGCAGACAGCTGCAATGGCGTTTTTTATAGCAAATTTTTACCTTTATTCTTAAAAACTGTCCAATTTAGTGCACTGTTTTGGAAATAGTATACACCAGCAATATTGGACCTTAACACCGTTTATTTTAGGGCGTTTTCAAATAAACCCAGCTGCAAATAACCAATTGTGTCCAAAAAAAAGTAAAATATTAACGCCACTCACTCAGGTAGTCCAGAGGGTTTTTCTATGTGATTGTCAAGATACCACAATACCATAATAGAAGAAGAGTTAGAGGTTTTATAATTATGAACCTGCTTTTTTAAAATTTTAATAACATTTGAATTTGGTGGTTCCTTTTTCAAATAATCTGATCAGTAGTAGATAATATATAACAAGTAATTTCGTACGTAAAGTTTTAGTTCGAGATGGACACAGCAAAAAAGCTTCTTGAAAAAACAAAATTGACGGTCGCGATTTTTCGACCAAATAACCATTTAATTGCGGATGATAACCCAAGAAACGCATACAGAAACACAGGAAACTGCGGAACTACCGCGACCAGATTTACCAATGCGTCCAAAAGAAATTATGTGTCTGCGAGGATTGAACCTTCCGTAGCTGGCGCGCGGACTCCTATTCCGCATAAAATTCTAGTTTAAATTTACGACAGATCCCCCCATCGACCGAATCGATCCAGCCGACTATGCTTCAACCAGATACCAACGAATAAGTTAGTCTGCGTTAAAAAATCAGTAAGAGTCCGCCGCCAGTAGTGGTGCACTGTTCTTAGTTGCTTGTAAAGTCTACATTTTTTCAAGTTTTTGTTGAAATTTTAAAGGTAAGTTATATAATTTTTTTAGTTTTTTCGGTTTAATTTCAGTTTTGCATATTTGTAGATGGGATCATATGAGAAGGAGCAGGAAAAGCTCCATAACTGGATGTTAGAAAGTCTATCGGAAGGTGAAGAGGTACAAGAAAATATAACAGATCAAACATGTAGTGATGAAGAAGACGATAATAAAATAGATGGACCAGAAGTGGAGGGTCATAACTCTGATACAGAGCAGGAAATATCAGATTCTGACGATAATGCAGATAGCTGATTTCTACCGGGCCTATTTTTGTTGGGAAAGATAAATCCTCTATATGGTCAAAGCACGTTCCCCCTTTCACCAAAACTAGATCCAGAAGCTTGATAAAGCATCTTCCTGGACCGAAAGCTGCAGTAAAAATGATCAAAAATATTTATGATATTTGGCGACACATTTTTAATTTAGATATTATTGAAATTATTGTAGAGTGTACCAACAAACATATTGAAAAGAAGAAGGGTAGTAACACCCTCGATAGAAATGCGAGAGAGACTAATATTGCTAAAAAAGAGGCTTTGATTGGTTTGCTTTATTTAGCGGGAGTTTTAAAATAAGGTCGTTTAAACACTGTAGAAACATCGACCATTTCGATTAACAATGTCAAAATTTTGTTTTAAATTTGTATTGTAGCACTTACGCTTCGACGATATAGATACTCGCGAGGAACGACGAAAAATTGATAATTTGGCTCCTATCAGAAACATATTTGACTAAGTTGTCGAGAAGTGTAAATCGGTTTATACACCTTTTCAATATGTGACAATAGACGAAAAATTGGAGGCCTTTCGAGAAAGATGTTGTTTTCGTGTGTACATACCAAGCAAGCCGAATAAGTATAGATTGAAACAGGGCCGGATGTTCCCGTGATCGTGTTTTCGTACGCCTCGCGCATGACGTCATTCATAGAGTGATTTTTATTGCAGAGATAGGCTTTTTGTGGGTATTTTCTGTATAATAAGTTTTTTTTCAGTTATACAAATAAATGTCTAAAAAAAAAAGATGATTTATATAGTTTTTTTGCAAATTAATAATATAAAATGCATTGATTTCCGTAGCTGTGTTGTTAAACGCCTAGAAAACTGCAAGATTGAAACTAAAATTTACGATACGAATGAAGTAAAACAAATGTAGATGCTCAAAACATTACAGATGCATTTATAATTTAATTCAAACTGAAACAAAAGGATCTATACAGATATTAGTTAAACTTTAATCAATATATGAAAAATTATAATACAAGTTATGGTTAGTGTGTGATCAAAGCTTATTATTAGTTGACTTATTTAGGTTCTATGAAGTATCAGCTTTACAAATAAAGTTATTATTATCATTATTATTATTATTATTATTATTATACTAGGTATATCAATTAAAATAAATAGGATTTGAAAATGACGCCACGTTTCGGTAAAAATTAGATGATATCTAAAAGCAAGTCTCATTAAAAATAAATAAATAGACTTATTACTTGTTTTAATTTGTATTAAAAATGTATATGCAAAATCTAATTGTACGTAGGTATAGGTAAGGGGACCAGATTTTTAGATGGGTAAAGCGGACAACTCTGAAGGAGGGGGAAGGGGGGTAACAACAAAAATTTTCATACAGAATAAAAATAATATCGTAATATTTTTTATTTTAAACATAAGTACAATTTATAAATATAAAAAAAATGTATAATATTTTATTCCTTAACATATTTTTTATTTGAGTGAATTTGTTTCAGTAGATTGTTGTTATTTTTTTAAATATTGTGAAAATCTTCACAAGAATTAGTCGAATTTAACTTAATTCTAAAAGTCGGGACTTTGAAAAACGTCCGGGACGCGGGACAAAAGTGAAAATCGACTGTCCCACCAAAAGCGGGCTTCTGGTCACCTTAGGTATAGGCAGAGCTGTCAAAACTTGAAGTACAACAGCCGCTTGTGTTTTTCACAAAATGCTTAAAATATCATTTTTCCTCTTTATTCCAAGAAATCTACTGGCGCACACCGACACCTCAACAGAACTGTCTATTAACTGTATATTTTGTTTAATAAACGAAAAAGACTATTTAATATCTGTGCAGAAAAATGGGACGAAGAAAGACTAACCAAAAACAGTGGGACATTAAATACAGAAAAAAGTGACTACTTAAAAAAAATACTTAACTATTTGTACAAAACATTCTTAATAAACAATTTAAAAAATTTTTTGGTCATATAGCGTTCAGCTCGGAAAATTCAATAAAAAAAATATCCATTTGACGTTTTTATAAAAGTATAAAATGGAAAGTACAAATTCTAAGAGGTTTTAGTAAAATGAAAATTAAAAATATACTTGGTGACATAAGCTGCTTTTAAATCAGTCAGTCAGACAGCAAAAATACATTTTATAAATATAAAAAAAATGTATAATATTTTATTCCTTAACATATTTTTTATTTGAGTGAATTTGTTTCAGTAGATTGTTGTTATTTTTTAAAATATTGTGAAAATCTTCACAAGAATTTGTCGAATTTAACTTAATTCTAAAAGTCGGGACTTTTGAAAACGTCGCGGGACGCGGGACAAAATGTGAAAATCGACTGTCCCACCAAAAGCGGGCTTCTGGTCACCTTAGGTATAGGCAGAGCTGTCAAAACTTGAAGTACTTAAGAAGTTTATGTTTCAAATTAACCTTGTAATCACTCTCCAGGAAATGTTTAGAACAAACTACTGCGGTCTTCAAGTTAACTTTGTCTTTTCGTTTTGTAGCATTTAACCACTGCTTACACAAATCAGAGTTTTTTGGAAAATGATAAAATTTGACGTTTTTGTCGAGGGGATTTTTCTTTGGGCTGGTTGTCAGAGTTGCATTTACACACAGCACACCTCATTTTACGAAAAAACACCACAAAAAATAAAATAAACACTAATATTTCGAAAGTATAACAGAATTTACAGCTGATTAACACGCTAACCTTCGAAAACAGCTCTTTGAGTGACGTCGTTCTCGTCAAGTAAGCTCCGCCCCCCATGCGCAACATCCTATCTAAGGGTTATGTATATCGTGAGATTGAAATTTCTTGCATTGGTTGATTCTAAAACATTTTACCCTTGCAACTTCGGAGTGTATGTTGGTACACAGCCAGCTGGTCCCTATGCTGTTGCTAATTCCGCATCTTCTTTTGTTGAACGACTAGTAGAACCACTTAGAAATTCGAGAAGAAACTTAACATGCGACAATTGGTTCACTAGTATTCCCCTTGCTCAAATGTTATTAAGTGAATACACACTGACTTTTTTGAATACCATCAGAAAAAACAAGTGAGAGTTACCTATCGAATTTTCGCATCCCACCAATAGACCACTAGGTTCAAGTATGTTTGCTTTCACTAAGAATATGACGTTGGTGTCATATATTCCAAAAAGAAATTAAATTAGCTATATCTTCCTGTCAAAGTATTATAAATCCTTCAGATAAACACAAATTAATTATAATAGTCCCACAAGCACCAAAACTTTATTCTTTGATTAAACTACACAAAGAAAATTATCCGATTAAACCTGTTGTTTCCTTTATCACAGCTCCGCCTGTAAGAGTTTTTAGTTTTCTTATCAATACAATAAAAAAACTTCCAACCTAAATTTACAATTAGAAACTCTTATGAATGAAATGCTAAATTAGTCTTGTTTGATATATCCAACTTGTTTTCTAGCATTCCACCTTCAGATGTAATAGAATTAGTTGAAAAATTGTTAACAAAAAACAACATTAATCCAGTTATTAAACAAGATGTTCTAAACCTACTTAAAATGTGTTTAAAACATAATTATTTCCGGTTTAACAATAATATATATACACGCTTGGAAGGTTTAATAATGGGAAACCCTTTAGGCCCACTTTTATCTGAAATCTTTATGGATCACTTAGAGAACCAAATTCATACTTTTGATTTTTCAAAACATTTTCTATATTGGTATCGCTATGTGGATGATATTTTAGTTTGTTTTACTGGATCTACCCGACAATTAGACCATATTTTAGAAAGCATCAACAAAATTCATCCTAATATTAAATTTACTATAAAAATTGAAAAAGATAATGCTATAAATTTTTTATACCCATCTTTTTTTAAAAATAAAAAATAAACACGATTTTGCGATTTATCATAAACCTTTACACACAGACATAACCATAAACAACAAATCTTTACATCCTTACAATCAAAAAATGGCAGCTTACAATAGTTTTATACATAGGTTAATAAATATTCCACTTTCAAAAGAGAATTTCCAAATGGAACTAAACAGAATAAAAAAAATAGCAGTTAATAATGGTTTTAATATTAAGCTAATAGATAATTTACTTCATAAAAAATTATATAAACAAGCAATTTCCCTAGTTTATCCTACAGTTAAGAATAACAGAACAAACTATGTAAATCTAACTTACATAGGTTCAATTACAAATAAAATTAAAAATCTGCTGAAAAATCAAGACCTCAATGTATCGATAAAAACAAATAATAATCTTGGAAAATACACAAAAAACAACAAAGACAAATTTTTGAAAGACAATAAATCAGGAGGTTATAAGACAATAAATCAGGAGGTTATAAGACAATAAATCAGGAGAAACCAGAGAAGTACAGGATGTAGAGAAAGAGACTGACGTAGTAAATGATGATACTAGCAGCACTGGAATTGAAAAGAAAAGGACCGAGGATGAGAAGAGTGAAGCTAGAGGAAATGATACAGTTTCTCAAGAAGTTAAAAATAAGGAGGTCGAAGAATTAAAGGATAAACAGAACAATGAAATTGGAAAAACTGTAGATAAAACAACCGTTGACAAAATAAAAGAGACAAAGGAAGTAGGGAATACTGGAGAAAAAACTGAAATCGCAAAGAAAGAAGTCCTCAAGAAAATTGATAACATATCTCCAGACAGGACGAAAGAGAATATTGAAAATAATTCCAACCTGTTAGTACCATCACCGTTTAAAAAGGCATTGTTTTGGCCAGAACCAACTTCATCTAAAAAAATTCTAGGTAAAAAAAAGGAAAAGATACCCTCTGTAACAACTTTCGATGGTTGGAAAGAGTACTACTCCAAAAAAGAAGAAGAAAAAAATAAACAACTTGAGGAAAAGGAAAACAGAAAAAGAAAAACGGCTGAGAAAAGAATTATTTCAAGAAAGAGACCTAAAAGCAACAAAATTCAAGAGAAAATAAAGAAGTGTTGCCTAATGATAGCGAGGATGACGGTGAAGTGTGTATTAAGAAAGTAAACGAAAAAATAAATTTGAAAATTGGTGACTTTGTGATAGTAAACTATGAATATAGTGACTATTTTGGAAATGTGACTGGAATTGAGAAAGAGAAAATATTGATTAATACCATGACTAAAAGTGGATTTAATTGGAAGTGGCCAGATGCAAAAGACGAAATTTGGTACCACTCCATAGAAATTATGCAGGTGATACAACCACCTAAAAAAATTAACAAAAGAGGCTGGTTTGAAGTTGAGGAAATAACTAAATATAGTTCATTTGTCTAGACGTCCTATTTAAGTTAATTTTGAGAGTTTTGTTCTCATTTAATTTTGTTATTAAACAAGGTTTGTAAACTGAAAATCTTGTTTGATTTATGTACTTAATGTGTCGGATTTAAAAACACTGTCGAATTTATGCTCAACTCACTGTCGGAATTTTGGACAGAGAAACATTACAGGTGTCTGAATTATGTCCATTTTTAAGCCAATAAAAACATGTTTTTTTTGTTCATGGAATGGTAGAATAATTTTTCTTTTCTAGTAACAACTTCAGGAATGAACAAACTTAACTATTATAAAAAGTATTCTACATTTTATCTACGATTTTTATTTTATTATGGTGTTTTCTTTAGTTTGCTTCCTTAGAGTGTCGGAATTATGTACACTTACCCTATTCGTTTAAAAAGATGCGTGGTGTTGTATTTACAAGGACAGATTAATAGGACCGTATTTTTTTTACCAATCTATGAATGCCGTTTGTTATTTACAATTTTTGCAAAATCAAATCAATGACTTTATGGACGAATCACCCTAACAAGAACGACAGTGTATTTGGTTCCAACAGAGAGGTGCAACATGCCGCAGTATACTAAATGTTGGGAATATCTTGAACATGTGTTCAATCGAACAGTTATGTACAGATATTCAGAAATTTTTTGGCCTGCTAGATTCCCTGACCTAACCCCTTAAGATTACTTCTTTATGGGGTAACTTAAAACAAAAAGTTTACCAGCAATGGCCTTTTCATAATGTTAATCATTTATTATAAATTATTACGGAAATCTGCTAATAGATCGATAAAATATTTTGAGGGGGTGGATATGTCGAGGCATTAGTGAAATGAGTAAAAATTAAATTTCTATTTATTTCCAATATTAATATTATGTTAGTTACCCAGCTTATTATTTGTATGTATTTTCTTATTTGTAAATAACTGCTTATGCATTCATTAGGACGTGTTTAAATTGCAAAATTGTTAGGCCTTTTATTCATTTGGCGAATATCTTAACTCAGATTTTAGTATGTTGTGAGTAATTCATCCACAAGTATATTAGTATTAAAACTTTATTTATTGCCATTTTAATTTTATCAGTCTTAAATTTGTAATGTTATCCTGTGTTGCGATTAAAGGTCCATTCACACATATCAGTCACGTCACAGTTCCGTTCCGTCAAACAGTCTCAGTGACGACAAAAAAATAATATCGTTGCCTTTAATTAAACCGACATGTTCAAACATATCCGGCCCCGTCACGTATTTTATCATCAGTCGTGTTGCAGTGTCGGTTCAGTCATGATTTAAATTCGTCGCCAACGATATTTTCTTGTTTTGACTGACGTGTATTTGTACAAACTTTCGTTGTTTTTAATATAAAAATATGGATGACGAAAAACAAATTGAACATGTTCGGGAATATCCTGTTCTATACGACTTATCGCATTCCAAGTACATGGATTCAGGTTTTAAGAATAATATTTGGGAGAGGATTGCGAAAGAAATAAAACAAGATGGTAAGAAAATATGCACTTTATATTTAGATTTACCCAGTAAATGGTATTTCCTCGAATATACAGGGTGTTACAGAATGTTGTGAGGAAAATTTAAAGGGAGATTCTACATCTAAAAATATGAAAAAGGTTCATATAAACATGGGTCCGGAAATGCTTCGTTTTTATGATACGGGGTGTTTAAATTTTTTCGTCTTTTAAGGTTTATTTCACATTTCCCGAAAACCCGTGGAGATATTGAGATGAGTTTTAATACACGCAAATGTATCGTTATATGTCACTTTAACATGTACAAAATTGTTTTCTAAGTCACTTACATCAGTGGTGTTCGAGCCGGTAAGTTTTTATTTTCAGCAAAAAAACCTGTACGCCACTGGTTTTCGCAAAAATTTATATTGTTTTCTTAAAGCCAGTTTAATTCTGCTCTAAAAGTACCTCCTGGACTTTTTCGTCCTCATCGTTTTAAAAATAAAAATAAATTTATTAATCCGTATAATAAGCTGTTTTCGGAATCGTAATTAAAAAATAGTAATGTATCTAGTTGGTATTTTCTGTAAACGTCATTGCAATTTCACTCGAATTTATTGTCAAACAAAAGTGAATGACATAAAG
Organism: Listronotus oregonensis; assembly: GCA_019359885.1. NCBI lineage: Eukaryota > Metazoa > Arthropoda > Insecta > Coleoptera > Curculionidae > Listronotus > Listronotus oregonensis. The sequence goes on along the minus strand of JAHBCN010006449.1, from coordinate 23,762 downwards.
TACCTAGCGATTTGAATTTGGGTTGTTTCATTTTATTTGTAATATGTTCTCTAGCAAATAAAAACTTTCTACCATAAATTATTCGTTTGAGGAATTGGCAGATAGTGTGATACTATTTTTATTTCGAAAACTGTCAGTAAGAACGAAAAAGTCTAAGAACTACTTTTTAAACAGAATTAAACTGGTTTTAAGAAAGCAACACTAATTTCAGCGAAAACCAGTGGCGTACAGATTCTTGGTTAAAAATACGGATATAAAAAACAAAATCCAGACGATAAGAACAACTTACAAAAGCGAATTAATGAAAATACTTAAATCCGAAAAAAGTAAAAGTGGGAGTTCAGAATTACAAGTTCCACGACTATTTTGGTTTAAAAAAGCCGATGCTTTTTTGGGAGGAGTATGCGAGGCAAAGGATAGTACATCTAATTTAATAAGTAATTATTTATTTGAATATTTTATATAAGAAATAATTGTGTTTTGTATTAAAAAACTTATTTGGTTATACACATTTTTACGAATCATGTTGAACTGCTAAGGCACTGCTTCTGTAGTCATAACTTTTTCTGCGTATTCGTCTCTTAGTGCTCCTGCTGACCTGCTGTGATTATTACTAGAGTAATTACTATCTAAGGGTGCTATTCCGTTTTTCTGAACATCATGCCATGTACCTTTCTTAATGCAACTAATAATCTCCATGTCAGTATTTCCAGGTGCAAGATAGAAATCTGAAGTTTTTCTTAACCAAATATGAAGTGCACATGTACTTTTTATGACTTTAATAATGGTATTTGTTCCTAGTGAAATAGGTTTTTCATATATTCTAAATCTGAAAGTTAGTATACCAAATCCATTTTCAACTATTCTTCGAGCTCGGGATAAGCGGTAGTTGAATATTTGTTGGCGTTCTGTTAATGGCCCAGATCCACTGTAAGGTTCTAAAAGATCAGTCCCTAGTGGAAACGCGTCATCCACCACAAATACGCCATTTGAGGGTATCTGTGGAGTTTTTTGTTCTAAAGCATCGTAGAAGGAAGACTTGGAAAATACTCGTGCATCGTTCACACGGCCGTTCGTTCCAATATTTATATATGTAAAACAATAATTCGCATCAACGACTGCCCATAATATAATGCTAAAGGAATGCTTATAATTAAAATATTCAGAGCCGGTTTAAGGTGGACAACGAATTAAAACATGTTTCCCGTTAATTGGGGAAATTCCAACAAGTATAGAAGTCATGTTGAATCTCGCGCCATTGTTACTCGGTCTGAGGCACCTAAAACAGAAAAAAAAGTTTTGTTACCTGGTGTTCTTTTTCTGTAAACTAGGATTTAAAATGCCATATAAATCAAATGCATAAAGATAAACACAATAAAACTTTCCTAATCTAAACTTTCTTTATATACTTTGGTTTTAATTTACTTTTTTTGTTTTTAGGAAGATAATACATCATTACTTTCTCCTAACACTGATTCAAGCTTTTAATCAAATACAGAAATAGCAGGGAAAAATGAAAATACTTAGATAGCAGAAATAGAAGTACTACCTACTACTTCCAAAAACACACCAAAGTACTATAAAATAACAAATAAAAAAGTCACTACGAAACGTCCATCCAACGTATCTTCGATAGAAAGTAAGGTCAACAAGCTGGAAAAAATATCAAGGCTTTGTCAAAATGATGACGAAGACGAATTTGATTTGTTTTGTAAGAGCCTTGCAGTACAACTTAAAAAAATGCCTCTTAAGAGAGCCCTCATCTGTCAAAAAAACCTGCAGGCAGTTATGAGACGTGAACGGGTATACCAGTTGAATGTAGATTTGACATTTCCTCCTGGACACTTGGAAGGATCTACAGCTACTCCACCTTTAGCTTTCCCTTCATATTCACAAGCGTCTTATGTTTCGCAGTCATATGGAAGTCCCGAAATAAGTCATGGTGACGAAACATTTGTTACGCTACAAGCCCCTGCAAATACTACGAATGACGTTCAACAACAACCAGATGTTCTCTCTCAAGCAATCTCTAGCATACTATGGTAGTTTTCACATATAAATACATATACTTACATAATTATTTTAGATGTGTATATTATTGTATTACCTACCAAATAAAAAACTTTATTAAAGTTAATGTTATTTACCTTTATATAATCTTGTAGAGCTTCATAAATTGCTTCACATACACTTGGAATAAAGTAAGAAATATTATTTTTTGGAACTCTATATAGAACAGCAAGGCTGGAAAAAGAATCACCAGTTGCTAGATATCGAAGCGTTATTTGCAATTTAATTCGAGCCGGCAAAGCTTCTCTCATATTAGTATCTTTTTTTTTGTACCTTTGGAGCAATCTTTTGTAAAAGCGCTTCAAATTTATCTTCTTGCATTCTTAAATGATTTCTGTATGTTTCTGTATCGTCTAAAGCTAATTTTTTAAATATGTTTCCACTAGCTCCCCATGTATTTCGACGTAGTATCCACTGTCTGACCCACCATCTACGACGTTTTCTTCGTTTTTTATTCAATAAAACGTTTTTTAATTCAGTGGCTAATTGTAAACACACTTCGCGAATAACTGGTTTTAATGATCTTTTAAGCATTATTTAATTATTACAACAGTAATCTGTGACAGTATATTAAATAACTGAAAAGAAACCCCGCATATATTCAGCAACTATTAAACGTGTGAACAAGTTCGTTCAGTTTCTTTTTCAAGATTACTGAATCAGTCAAAATGATTCAATAAAAACTGAACCGTAAGAACCCGCCTTAATGTGAACATCCGTTCAACCATATTGCTCTATCGATTTGTGTTTCAATAAAAATGAAACACATTTCTACTTTTCGTGGCTCTACGAAACTGATTCAGTTAAATTGAACAGTGGTAGACCGTAAGAACGATAGTGTTCCTTCGCATTAAAAGAACGTTGTGGTTGTTTTGAGATTATATTTTGCTCTTGTGTTTTTCTGAATGTTTTTTGCTCTTTTAAGAGACTGAAAATTGTATTTTGTGCTAAAAATGTGGAACTTTACCAGAGGGAGGAGTGCAGATGAAAAATAAAATTGATGATTAAAGATCGGATTTTAAGCATTTTGCTTATTGCTGAATTTTATAAGCAACCATAAGATTATTTAATTTCTAAACGAATTATACCAAACTAAGTATATTGCGATAACTTTTATTATGATTTTTTTTCTTTTTTAAAGTTTTCATGCTTTTTTATCCGTTCGTACTTATATTAACTTTTTTCCGCATATTTAAATAATTTTAAAAATAGAAAACATTATACGGAAATAAATGTCCATATAAAGTAAATTTGGCAACTTTGCAAGGCGTCGCGTGATTCCCCGAAAAATCCGTTCGCACGTAGGTAATTCCCCAAAGTTTAGCCTTGCGCTATGCCAAGACTTTTGTTATTTATTTAGTTAGTTACGACGACGTGGTCTGGTCTCCAGTTTGTTTGTATCGTCTGTACTTTGATTTAAATAGCTGTATGTGGTAACTATTTAAACAATGCCAAAACAAAAGCCAACCATTGAAGAGTGAATTAAGGGTCACAAAGAACTAAAAGTTGACAATAAAAAGATTATTTGTTAAGCATGTTCTAAAACTGTGACATTAGTTAAACGACTTTAAGATACAATATAAAAAAATATGTTTTAATAAATTTTAAAATAGGAGTAGATAATATTTTCTTATTTTATTGCAGATTGTTTGTAACAAAAAATACGACGTAACTCAGCATTTACAAACTAAACGCCATAAGGAGCACATTAAAAAATATGAGGAAAATCAAAATAAGCAACAAGCTGTTTTGACTTCACTAGCTTCAAATTCTCGTTTTAATGAACAAAAACAATTTCATTTTGATTTGTGCAGTGCTATGGTTAAATCAGACATTCCTTTGAATAAATTACAAGTAGTTCGTTTAGACAATTTCTAGAAAAATATTGTAAAAAACGCATTCCAGATGAGAGTACTCTTCGTAAAAATTATGTCAGCCCAGTTTATGATGAAAAAATGCAGCAAATTAAAAAAATTATCGCAAATAATTATATATGGTTTACTGTAGATGAAACAACTGACACATGTGGGAGATATATAGCCAACTTGATTATAGGAGTATTGAATGAAGATATTGTCACAGAAGGATTTTTAATAAGTTCGAAGGAATTAACAAAAACGAACAGTAATACTATTTCTAGATTTGTACATGAAGAGTTAAACAAGTTTTTTTGCCCGAGGTGGTTCCAAATGAAAAAATTGTATTAATGCTTTCCGACGAAGCGGCATACATGATTAAAGGTGCATCAAATCTTAAATTTTTTACTATAATTTAATCCATTGCACCTGCTTAGCATATGGGCTTAACCGCATAGCTGAAACTATAAAATTGCAGTATCCGTTGGTCAATAAATTAATAAAAAATGGCAAAAAAATATTTATAAAAGCTCCATTGAGAGTGCAACTTTTTAAGGAAAGATGACCTGATATTCCTTTACCCCCAGAACCTATTTTAACACGGTGGGGAACTTGGCTAGATGCTGCCTTGTACTATGCAAATAATTTTAACGAATTTAAAAGCTTGATACTTGAATTTCAAGGTACAGAAAGCAAAGCAATTCAAGAATGTCAGGAAGTTTTAGAAGTACCCGAACTTGCACATAATTTGGCTTTTATCAAAACTCATTTTGAATTTGTCAGTCAAAGCATTCAATTTTTGGAAAAACAGCAGCTGCCGTTAGTGGAATCCATAAAGGTTATTAAAAATTTTGAAGCTGCAGCAAATAGTATTCCAGGATCTATCGGTTAAATAATAAAAGAAAAATTGGTTCAGACTCTTTCAAAGAATACAGGGTTCCAAACATTGCAAAAAGTATCTACTATTTTGAATAGTTCGCAAAATTTCGATTTTAAAATAGATCTAGCAATTATACCAACATTTAAATATGCACCTATAACCAGTGTAGATGTAGAATGAAGTTTTTCTGCATACAAAAACATTTTATCAGACATGAGACATAATTTTACTACGGAAAATTTGGAGAAACATTTAGTTTTTAAGCATTATTAATAGTAAATAAGTATATTGAAAATAAATAGAACGTGTTAAATGTAAAATAATAAATAAAAATAACAATATATTATCATTACAACTTGTTTTCATTTTTTTTTTCAAATGCTTTTTTTTTAATTTTGTGCTTTTTTAAAATATTTTTATGCTTTTTTAAGCACTTTTTTTCATTTTTTTGTGCTTTTTTAAAATATTTCTATGCTTTTTTGGGCACTTTTTTTCCATTTTTTTGTACTTTTTTATCCGGTCTTTATTGATGATAATAAAAATGTGTTATTGCGGGCCAAAAGTTATGAAAATATCTGTGCCGGAATGAAAATAGAAAGTTTAACCATTACCGATGTGGAAAATAAAATTAAAATTATCCGAACCAAATACAAAGTTGAACTGAATAAAATATTAAAAGCCAATAAAAGTGGCGCAGGAACAAATGATTTGTATAAACCCAAACTTTTTGGTTCGCACAAGCTGATACATCTTTCTTCATCTAGTGTTGCTATTCCTAGAGAAAGCCAATCAAACTTGGTAAGTAATAACTGTGTTTTATGTTGTTGTTTTTTAAAGATTATACAATATTATACATATTGTTAGGGTTACATTATTTTTCAGATAAAGTAATATCCTTAAGTATTATGAAAAAAAAAATAAAATAAACTAAACCACTTTATCTCATTTTCCATTGCCATGAAACCGATTTTGTTGTCATAAATTTTTCAACATAAAAATCACGTTTTTGTGCTGCCTTTCGGCAGTAGTAATAACTGCCCACATTTCCTAGTAAAACTATTCTGTCAGATTTGATTTGAGTCTAGAAAGTAGAAAGTACCTGCATTTACGTTGGTCGAATCTTGGGTTTCTGTACGTAAGGTAAGAGCATATTTATATATTTAGTGAATTTAGTACTAGTTTAGTAAATATTTACTCTTAATCGCCAAATAGCCATCAAACTTTTTTTAAAACTCCACCAAGCGTCAAAAAACACGACACGAACTCTCATAAAAAACACTATATTGACAATTGACAACAAAACGATCCATAGAGAAGAAATACTATAGAATAAAAAGACAAGTATCTCGCGGCATAAATCGTTTAATAAAGTTTGTAAAACGTTGATAAAACGTTTGGGACGTCTGGGTCGTCTGGTTATTTTACCTTTGGTTAAGAATGCGGTCCGCCATTTTTTAATTTTAGAATCTATTTGGGATTTTTGTAAGTCGGTTGTCAATAATAAAGTTATTTTCTATTTATTAAATCGTAATACAGTTTTTCCCTCGGGCTGAATCCATCACTGATTTTACTTACACAGATAGACGTGTGATGCAATAAGCACATTATTATTTGATTACAGTATTTTGTTCTTAATTTTTCAGCCTTAAGAAGACCAAGATGAAAAAATTATACCAGTCCGGTGCTGAAAAACGAAAAGGAATTAGAGAGAGAAAAAATGAACAATTGAACAAAAAAACTTCCTTGCAACATGTTTAGTTCTTCGAACTTCAAATTCAAATTCGGGTGGCAGCACTTGTAAAACAACTTCAGAGGCATCAGAAGTTTGTGTAGAGAGCGACAAGAGAACCACCGATATTGAAAATTGTGAATTTCAAGGACAGCAAAATAATCAGGAAAAGGAGAAGAGGGCGAGTCAAATTATATCCAATGAAGAAAATAAAATATGTGAATTTCCTTATGATATCGCATGATGGCCAAAGCATTTAAATAACAAAAAGATAGAATATTATTTAATAAATAAACCTTGCAACACTGGTGATATTACAAAACTAAAATGTGAATACAACGAAAAAAACCGGTCATACTATAGACATTTTTCTGAATCCAACTTTTATTGCTTGAAAGCAAACGGCACCAAAAAATTTCGAGAATGGTTAATATTGTTAGAAACGAGTAAATCTGTTTACTGTTTTGATGTAAACTTTTTTGCAAAGCTCAAACAAAATTAATAAAAGCATTTAACGACTGAAAAAATGTAGTTTGAAAGAACATGAATCTTCTGAAGGTCATTTCAATTCTATATTAAGTCTAAAAAAAAGATTATCAATTTCTGAACGTATCGACTCACATATGACACAGCAAATAAATGCCGAACAGAAATATTGGCGTGAAGTTTTAAAGCGAATTATTGCAACAGTTAAACTTTTGGCAAGTCTAGGAATAGCATTTCGTAATCACAGAGAAGACACGAATTCAAACCGAAGAGGAAACTTTTTAAAATGCATAGAATATCTGGCAGAAATTGACAGTTTTCTAAGTAATCATTTGCAAAAACTCAATAGGCCTGGTAGAGGTAATGTTAATTATTTGTCGCACACTGTCTATGACGAGTTCATAAATTTGATGGAAAACGAAGTCGAAAAGTTTTTAATTGCCAAAGTTCATTGTATTTTTCGATAATTGTGGATTTGACACCTGATGTAACCCATATAGATCAACTGACTCTAATTTTACGGTTCGTGGATAAGCAAGGAAATATTAAAGAAAGATTTTTACACAAAAACAAATACGCCTCTAAGCCTGCTTGAGAACTGGGATGTCGTGTACAAGATTCCATGCCTCAACTGTGAAAAAGTATACATAGGTCAAACCTCCCGGAATCTATCCGGTCGCATAACATCTCACAAAAGTGATTGTAACCGAGGTGTGCAGTCTTGTGCATTGTCTGAATACGTGATTAAGCTAGGGCACATAATAAATTGAAATGGTGCTAAAGTTCTTGAGAGAACAAGCAATTACTACAAAAGAATATTTCTGAAAATGGTCCAGATCTATATGGATCCAAAATCCATGAATAAACGCAGTGATATACAAAACCTAAGCATAATTAATAACAATATACTTTCTCATCACAAATATCGGTGTCTCAGAATGATAGTTTTCTTGCAAATTCTCCTTGATGATGAATAAATGAAAGAAATATTGTTTTTTTTATTTTTCTAATTTATATCATAAAAATAAGTCCAATAATGATAATTAAGCTAAAACTGACAATATATCTCACAAAAATTTTAGATTGCCATGGTTTTTTGTTTTTGCCTTATAATGTCAAAATTTTAGTAACTAAATTATAAAAATGTGGATGGAGAGAAAGTAATTTTGTTTGCCTACTTTTGAATAGTTTTGATTCAGATTGACTTTTTAAAAGAACACATTGATTGGCACCACTGGGATGTGACAGGTGACAGATTTCGCTCAGGATATCAGTCAGGAGTTTAATAAAAAAGTTCTTTGATCGTTTAATAACTGTTACTTTTCCAGCCATGTAACTCAAAGAAAATAGCTCAAACAAGATTTTCCCATGTAATAGATTATTTAAGTTAAAAATAAGTAAAACCATCTTATCGACTTATTAAATTTTCTGCCCTTCTGAAGAATATCTGTTGAATTAGAAAATGCATTGGTGTAACTTGTATGACTTTTTAGTGGATAATTTGTCAAAACCTTTTGTAACTGTTTTTAAGATGTCCTGGGGGAGGGAAAAAACTGTTACTTTTAATAGTTTGACAAACTAATAAAGAATTTACTTTTGGCACCACTGGCATTGACATGACAGATTTCGCCAATAACAGTCCCGGAGTTTAATAAATTCTTTGAAAGTTTAAGACTATTCACCTTTTTTCCCCTGTAAATTCAAAAAAATTAAAAGATTTTCCCCTGAATTAAATTATTTAACAAAATTAGTAAAACACCACTGTTTACTTTTATTAAACTTTGCCATTTCTGAACGAAAACGTTGAATTAAGAAAACCCGGTAAGATTTTGCATTTTTAAAAGGGATAATTGGTAAACCTAACCACCCCCATCAACACAAAAAGGGACGAAAACAAAAATGTGAAAAAAAAACCTTTTCCCTTTTTCCCATAACGGCCCCCCAGGGAAGAACAGGGACAAAAAAAGAAAACCCCAGAAAATTTTGATTACAACAGGTTAGGGAAAAATATTGTTAACTTAAAGATAAGGGCAACTTTTTGTGAGTTAAAACATATCGATACACAGCAAGAACAGTTGATGTACGAACTAAATAAGGTGCTACCTGACCACATTATAAAAATTTTTACTCAAAACAACAACTATCTTACAATCGTCTTTTCAAGAAAATCAAAACTTCCAACTTTAATAAAATAAATAAACTACAAATAGATCATTTTTCTAAAATAAAAGTGTCTGCTCAATGGTTTAAAAACTTAACAAACATTGACATACCGGCAGAGGTTGTGAAGCTTATCTCTCTGGGGCCCAAATTTAGCTTGTGTCCAACTTACAGAGAGATAAGTTTCTCAGCACTCCTAGCTGATCTTGAAAGAATTATTCTCACACTGAAGGACTCCCAAAGAGATGCTTACAGGGCGATGTGTACTAACATAATTACAAATTTTATTCACAAAAACCATAAAATATCTCCTTTTTTAAATTACACTTTTTCTCGTGCTAAAACCTTCCTTAAGGAACACCCAAATTTATATATAGTACGTAGTGATAAGGGAAATGTGACAGTAGCCATGTTGGCTAACGATTACAAAAACAACAGTGAAAGGTTACTTAATGACACGAAGTACTACAAACTTTTAAACAATAATCCAACAACAAATTTTCAAAATAAGGCTAATAAACTTATCAAAGAATTGCAGACGATGGGTTGCATAGATAAGCGTGCTGCTAAACAAAGGAAAACATATAATGCCGTGGGACCAAGGTTCTATACTATACCGAAAATTCACAAGCCAACTTTGTCTATGAGACCTATCGTATCATGCATAAACTGCCCTAATGGATCTCTAGCAAAATACCTTACAAATATACTAACAGCAGCTTATGGTTTCAACAGTGAATATAACGTAAATGATTCTTTTGCTTTCAGTAAATTTATTAATAATTTTCAACTACCAAATGATTATGTCATTGTAAGTTTTGACGTTGTTTCGTTATTTACTAACCTACCATTAGACACAATTATAGAAAGTCTAAAACTAAAAAGGAACACCATTAAAGACTTTTGTGGTATGACTTGGGATATGTTTGAGAAGGTACTGGTGTATATTTTTTATTCAAATTACTGTATTTTTAACAAAAGATATTACAAACAATACATGGTACGCCAATGAGGTCTACAATATTACCTATTTTATGTAATTATGTTTTAGACAACTTAATTCAAGATTGCTTGACCTATATGCCTTTTCATATTCCATTCGTAAAAAGATATGTTGATGATCTACTCCTTGCAGTACCTTCAACACGTATAGATGTAGCGTTGGAGCTCTTTAATACTTTTAATAGGGACTTACAAATTACGGTGGAGATTGAGAACAGTAGGAGCATATCATTTCTGGACATGTTAGTGACTAGAGATGAAAATAATGTACTCTACATCATGGTATAGAAAACCATATTGCTCAAATAGATTTATCAGTTTTTACTCGTATCACCCTGCAAAAGCTAAAATCAACCTAGCGCTAGGTATGAAACGTAGAGCTATTAAACTAACATACCCACTACTTAGAAAACAAGCTCTTAGCAAGCTAAAGGATATATTGTTAAGCAATTCTTACCCAGAAAAATTTATTAACAAATTTTTGTATAGTACAAAATATGATATTCCAGAAAATATATTTAAACCCAATAGTCAACCAATATCACTTAACACTATGACTTCACAAATACCTAGAAAATATTACACCATTACCTTCACAAGACAATAAATTAGAGGCAGCACCTTTGTACTGTTCTTTGCCTTATATAGATAATCTAACACAAAAATTGATTAATGTATTTAAAGATGTTAATGTAAAGATAGCTAAAACTGACAATATATCTCACAAAAATTTTAGATTGCCATGGTTTTTTGTTTTTTTTTCCTTATAATGTCAAAATTTTAGTAACTAAATTATAAAAATGTGGATGGATATATATATATATATATATATATATATATATATATATATATATATATATATATATATATATATATATATATATATATATATATATATATATATATATATATATATATATATATATATATATATATATATATAAATATATATATATATATATATATATATATATATATATATATATATATATATATATATAAATATAGTTGATAAATACAAATTTTTTTACCTGTTTCGGCCGTTATCTCTTAGAGATGGCGACCCTTAGAAAAAAAAGGGTTAACTTATTTTTTATAGATAATTTTATTATCTACAATTTTTGTCCCGGCTATATATTATGATGACAGTTCACGAAAGGAAATTGCTTGGGAAGAAATAGGAAAACTTCTTCATTGCACATGTAGTATTATATTTTAAATTATTATATTATTATATTATTACCATAAATAACATTAGTAGTTGCAGGTAATTTTGTGTGTCAAATTTCTGCTTTCATGCATATCACGGTATGTTTCTTCTATCTTGATAAAAACCTTCACGTTGCCAAGGTACAGAACCTTGAGGAAAAATAAAAAAAACTCTTTTAATGTTTCTCGAGTTGCATGTGCTTCTCTTTGAAAATTGCCACCCTGTATTGCCATAGGTACTACGCCTATAAGTTCTTCTTCGTGCTGAAGTTCCCCCGGCTGCCATTCACATTTGTCATTTCGAAGGAAATTATGTAATATGGTAGTGGCCTGTACAATCAAATCGAGATGCTCTGGTGAAATATTGAATTTTTTAAAATATATGCGAATTTTTTTTGCTAAAATTCCAAACCCATTTTCACTTACTCGTCTTGCTCTGCTAAGATATAATTATAGATTTTTTTAGCCTCATCATTAAGGCTTTGTATACCTAGATACGGTCTCATCAAATTTGGCAGCAAAGGAAATGCTTTATCTCCCACTATCACATGAGGCAACACTTTTTCTGTCCCTGGCAGAGCTTTGTTTTGTAGTATTCCCAGTTTTTCAGAAATTAATTTTTTACCTAATTCTGACGAATTAAAGATACCACCGTCGCTATTTCGTCCATATGCTTTTATATCAATAGTTATAAATCTATAATCAGCGTCTAGTAGAGCAAGAAGCACGATACTAAATTGTTTTTTATAATTTTTGTAAAGAGATCCTGAATTAGGTGGTTTTTCAAATACCACATGCTTGCCGTCGAGGGCCCCCAAGCAATTCGGATTGGGAAAATCCTTCTTCTATTTTCTGCCATTGTTCCGTTGAAGGAGTTGGCATTACCAAAGGTTGCAATGTTGTCCATATTTTTAAACATGTATCATAAATAATATTTCAAACTCTGGTTTCTCTCAATCGGTAGCTGAACGAAATTGTAGAGAATGAATCACCGTAACCCAAAAACCCACAAGTTAAAAATATTATTAAAAAACTACCTAAATTCTATTATACAAATTACTACAGTGCGTGTGCAAATAATGAACAATTAGATTTTAGCCGTTTGTTGTTGTGTGTTGGTTTTGTTATAAATAACTGCAACTGCAAATAATTTCATTACACTTTTATTTACATAATTAAACACTCAAATTAATGGAAAACCCAATTTACTGATATCCGCATATATGATTTTTAGCGGCTAAATGTAAAAAAATGGACTTATCTTTGTGATAATTTCCGTAAAGCTGCTAGGAAACGAAAAACCAAAAGTGGTCAACCAGCTATAAAATACAAGCCATAGAAGTTTAATGGAATAGATGTTACCAAAACTCCAAATACCCAAATCAGTGATTTTTAACCAAATTTTCCACAATCGGCACAAAATTCCATGCCTACACGTTCACATTCTTCGATGAGTTCATTCAAATCTGTTAAACATCATCAACAGGTACCCATGACAAAGATAGTACAAAATTATTTTGAAAAAAAAACTAGCATCAAAAAAACCTCCCCTAAAACAAAAAGACCATCTGACAAAATTTTTTGAGGCTATGGAAGGAACCGTACGCACTTTTGAGCCACATTTACAAATCGAAATTAAAGGAAAAATTTCAGTCTTGGTAACAGAGTATGAACTAAGAAAATTCCACGAACGTCAGACCACCACATCATCTCGGTCAGTTCAGCATGAAAATATCCAACAAATGCCACGCAGGCAGGCAAATCAATTTACATTATTAGGTAAACAATACCTACAACAATCACATCACTCACCGCATTCACCACCAGAATTTGAAGATTTCGCTACTCCACAATATTCCTATCCTTCTGATTCAGAACTATCAAGAGGAGAGGAGAGGGGAAATTGCTTTTCGAAAATTAGTATCTCGTTGTTTTAAAGGTAAGATCTTAACCAATTTAAAAAATTTTCCTGCGACATTCTAAAATATTTGAAAAATTTCTGGCCATCTCTTAATAAATCAGGAAACAGGTTCACAAACTCTTCCATCTCGTTTGAGGTTAATTTCGTGGACCCAAAATCTCCTATTTTGTTTCTCTATCTCAAGGCATGCCGACGCGATTATATCATCTTCGTCGGAAGACGAAGAGCTCATATTATATAAATTATTAAGTATTGTTTATAAAATTCTAATCCGAACTAAAATAAACTACACGCCACAAAAATTATATTTCGACTGACAAACTGAAGCATACCCATTTGGTGATTGATGCCGTTATTTTGTATTTGCTATTTGCTCTCAATAAAACTATTATGTTAATCTTCAAGTTCTCGCAAATATTTTTTGTTTCTTTTTTATGTTTGGGTTTTTTTTAATATCAAAATTTTTAGTAGTTTTTCTGTTGCTCAAGACATAAATTAAATTATTTAATATATAAATAGGTGATTATTATATTTTATCAAAAAATAAATAAATAAATAAATGAATCGTAATTGTCAACAAAAAAATAAAAATTAAAATATTTAGAGAGAATTTTTATTAAGTTAAAACTGTGCGGTGCAAGTTTATCTCTCTCTATTACCTTACTAAAATTGCTTTTAAATATAAACCGATGATGCTAACGACCTAAAATTGCTTCGGACTTATAGAACTCGTTGTCGTATCGGACAAATTACGTAAATATATAGCAGGATTTGTAGGTGTAAACAATGTTTAAATGTTTTAAAAAGTGACAAATCCTGTCATAACTTTAAAAAAGAAAAACCTTTGAAGATGCAACAAAAACTAACGAAAACGTTTAGTGCATTAAAGTTACTTATAAACTTATGTATACTAGCAGAAAGAAGATTTCAAGTTATTTAAAAAAAAGTAGATATTTTTAAAATTAATATAAAAAATATAATTAATTTTTTTTTTAACTTTTAAACTTTGCTTTCGAATATTTTGGTAAACATACTTTTGATTTTGAACCACTTTCCATCCATTTAACAGTTAATTAAATTGTCTCCATAAAGTATTTTAATATTTATAAAATTGTCATAAGACGAGAAGAAAGATTAGAAAGAGTTGAAAAATTAGAAAGAAGCATACTTACCAAAACCACAAAATTCAAAAATCGACAATAATATTTATTTTTATTTAAAATGATTTGTGCAGCGTTTTTAATAATAAAAATTATAAGCCTTCTTAATAAACATAATGGACATGTTTTTTTCATGCAAGAAAAAAGGAAAAGAAATGTTTAATTTTGCAAAAAAGAATGCTATGAACTGCTGCAGATGTTAATGTAAAAAATAAATCGACTGCTCTTCACTATGCAGGTCAAAATGGACATAACGATGTGGTTAAGACCTTGCTGGAGAATGGTGCAGATGTTAACGCAAAAGAAAGGGATAGATGGACTGCTCTTTACAATACAGCTTTTAATGGACATAACTATGTGGTTATGACCTTGCTGGAGAGTGGTGCAGATGTTAGAGCAAAAAATAGCTATGGACGAACTTCTCTCCACCTTACAACCCAAAATGGACATAACGATTTGGTTAAGACCTTGCTGGAAAATGGTGCAGATGTTAATGCAAAAGAAAGGGACTGCTTATACACCGACAATAAAATTGTAAAATGTACAATGATTGCACAATATTATTCAACGTGTGGGGATAGTTTTAAAATATTGCCCAATGATTATATTTAAATATTTTAGGTAATGTGGTAATTCGAAAGATACCAATTTCAAATAAATTTGAACGTCTGTTAAAAACCACCAGCGGTGTAGTGGCTAAAAATTCTAAAAAAAATATTATGGTATAAATTTTAAAAATATTGATGTAAATAGCACTCAAGAGTCTAAAGCGGCCCCTAGACTATCAATATTATTGCACAATATTTCATATTGCGCAATCTTATTGACTGTCTCTGGATAATATTGAGATATTCTGCAATATATTGACCAAATCAAACTCGCTTTGACATGTAGTGCGCAATCTGAAAAAATGTTACAGTCTGTGGGTAATATTGCACAATAATTAATCAGTTCTTTGTCGAGCGTTTGTGGGAGTGTAGCTCGTGAAATTTGTGAAGATGACTTCCAAAGAAGAGGAAAGGAACTTTATTTTTGAGTGTACAAAAATTTGCCAGCCCTGTGGAATGTGAAGTCGAAGGATTATAGTAATCGACAAAAGAAAAATGAGCAGTATGACCAGTTACTTCGCAAATACAGAGAGAAATATAAAGGATAGTGAAAAAAATGGAGCAGGGACCGATGATATAGCGCCTACATTATGGTATTTTGACGAAATGAGCTTTCTTGAAGGTTTGGAAGTGCCATGTAAGTCGCAAAGCTCTATGAGCCTGGATAACGAAAAGGAACAAGAGAACATTGAGAGGTTTAATACGGCGGATATCACTAATCAAAACAAAGTAAGTATTTTTTTTTATTTTTATTTATTAAAAATAGCCGTTATAATAATTTATTTAAACATGCTTTGCCATAATAATTTATTTAAACATTCTTTGCCATGAAACCTGACCTTCATTGTTAAAGAAATTGCAGTAAGTATCTCTTACAACTTTTGCACTCATAGTTGCATTTCTGGTTTGTGAAGCTTGCAAGCCTGTGGCACTGCCATTCGTCCTCCAATTTCCTTCCACAATCGTACCAGAAGCCAAATCTTCAGTATCTACGGAACCTTGAAAAATATATGTACGCTGTTGGTTTCTTCTAAGATAATTATGCAAATGACAACATGCTATCACAATTATTTGAACTTTGTCAGGGAAAGAGGGATGCATCTTTGAAATACACCAAATCTAGAAACCAAAATTCCAAATGCGTTTTTGACTATACGCCGTGCACGACTAAGTCAATAATTAAAAATTCGCTGCTCAGCTGTTAATCCGTTTTGACTGTAAGGTTTCATAAAATTTTCTGTCATTGCGAATGCATCATCCCCCACAAAGACAAATGGTAGTTTTTTTTACTGTTCGGTAGTTCACGTGGTTCTGGAATTTGTAGTCATGTCAAATATTCACAAACAGAGGTGTATAGGTAATTGAAATGACTGGTTATAAATGGTTCATGCTGATTTGAGATGCTGTTAATGGCGGCCACTTCCAGCATTTGATAAAATAAATTTCAAAAATGTGAAATATAATTAATCAATTTGTGTAGCAATAAAGTGTTATAATTATTATTTAAACGTAATTATTTCGTGAACAGTTGAAGATAGGTATATGACATTATACATAAAACGTGTCCAGAATTTTCGGGAGAATCCAAAAATGCAAAAATATACAGTGGGTTCCATTTAAGAAAAATATTTTTCCTGTCAAACTTTCTTGCGACACCCTGTATATCTACATTTGATGCCAAAATATGCCCGATCCAAAAATAAAATCGACGTATCCGAGGATTTTTTCAAAAAGAAATACCTCCCCTTTTATTGAATTTATCCGTTATTAAATCACAACCCTGTATATATATATATATATATATATATATATATATATATATATATATATATATATATATATATATATATATATATATATATCAAATCATTTATTCATGTTACTACACATACAGTGCTTACACACGTCAGTCTTTTTTCTATGTTAACATGTACTTTTATACTATATAAAAACTCAATGTAATTATGATACATAATCTTACATCACAATACATCTAAAAATAGATTACCTAAATTTCAGTACACTAAAGTTTAAAATGTTAAGAATATTAAAATATGATTACAAATATTAAAATGGAATTAACAATATTAAAATAGGATTAGAAATAGGATTAAAGGGCAGTATTGAATTAATTACTTTTCCTTTATTTTTAAAATTATGAGTCTCCAAATGTGAGATATCACAGTACTTTTTAAACTATATCAGTCATCAATGATATCCCCACATGATAATATTCATTCATTCATTTCATACTATATCACAGTCATCAATGAACTCCCCCACACCATAATATGCACGCTGCACAAGCCATTTTTTTACATAAGATTTAAAATCTTTAGGAGATAACTCTAGTATTGTGTTATGTACTTTGTTAAGAAAAACCATGTTATAATAGTTACTGCCTATTTTACTGGAATTTAATCGGTAATAATTAGGGCGAAATTTTGTATTTGTACGAGTATTATGTGTATGTATCTCATTTGCTCTAGTGAAAGTAGTGAAAGTGTGTTTGTTTTGATGTGCGTTAATAAGGCAAAGCAATATATAAAGACTTGGCAGAGTAAGAATGCCCAGTTCTCTGTACTTATGCCTTACCTATATATATATATATATATATATATATATATATATATATATATATATATATATATATATATATATATATATATATATATATATATATATATATATATATATATATATATATATATATATATGTATAAGAATTTAAAAAGGGAAGAGTATGAAAATTTCAAAACATTTTTACAAAGCAAAAATACAAAATATCAGAAATGCTTTTTGGAGGAAATGTAAAAAAATGAAAATTTTAATAGAAGTGGATCAGGAACAGAAAACCTTTATGTACCAACTTTATGCTAAGTGTTATTAAATAAAATTTTGCTCATTTTGCATCAAGTATTTATTTAAATTTAAGGTACTACAATTTATTTTTGTTAAAAAAAAATTAGAAGGTACCGTTGGCATCAATTGACTCGCAGTCTGAAAATTCGCTGTGAATAATAAAAGGTACTGATTACCAAATCTTTACTATTAGTGAAAAGGATGATTTGAATCAAAATGGAAAATCAAGATACGACAAATGCAATTGGTCAAGGATCAGCTGAAAGGGTAATTTTTTTAATTCAACTTTTCCCTGCTTTAAGCATGTTTTCTTGCCATGGGACTTTTCCTTTGCCATTAAAATAATTCATATATTATTTGCTTTTCCAGTATTGGATATAATTGTCCCTTCCAATGGCGTTATTTTATATCTACTTGCTATTTCATTGTCAAGTAATGGTGTGTTGGTGTATGCTAGAATAGTTTTTTTCAAAAAATTATACAATTAACAAATGGCCATCACAATATACTTGATTTCTCTGAAGCAATGCTAATAGGAGCGTGTAAAATACGAAACACTACAGAAATTAATTCAAATGTATTTTCAACTTCGTTTCTTGCACGTAAAATTCTATAGTTGTATATCCTCTTTTCTTTAGTTACGTTTATTTGAGAAAATTGCTTTAAAATATTGCTATAAAGAGGAAAAACTTTATTAGCAGCAAATCAGGCAGGTTTAAGGAGTTAATTTTTAAGCATTGACCTAATAAGATTAAATCAAATACACCTCCATTGGATATTCGGCCTTGCTTCCCTGCATTTACGTAAATAAACTCATAATTATGGTTAACAACTGAAATTAAAACAATACTGTAAGAGTATTTGTAACTGCGATAAAGAGCTCCAGAGTGAGGAGGCGGTGTAATTCTTATGTGTTTTTTGCCTATGGCTTCTCCCCAGTTAATCATGTTCCAAAGCCTAAAGCTACCTGCTTATTTCAG
Source organism: Listronotus oregonensis (assembly GCA_019359885.1). Lineage (NCBI taxonomy): Eukaryota > Metazoa > Arthropoda > Insecta > Coleoptera > Curculionidae > Listronotus > Listronotus oregonensis. Next base: position 4,839 of record JAHBCN010006449.1, on the reverse strand, counting down.
GCATCCAAAAAAATATTTATTTTATAATTGCGCAAAAAGTAATTATTTTTTAAACCATTTACTGTACCAAATTAATAGTTTTTTGTAGTAGTGAAAAAATTAATTTACTATTACCTTATTGAAACATGCAACAAATAAGTTTACACTTTTGCCATACTTATAGAAATAACCATTGTCTTAGGTATATCAACAACCGCTTGAAAAAAAAAAATAAGAACATTCAATACTGATATAGATGGGTTTGTAAAAGTATGTATCAAGACATTATCTTATTGTGACAAACCCGATGAATTTGATTCCACTTGTATGTCTTTCGCAGCTAAATTAAGAAAAGTGAACACAAATCAGCAAATATTTGCAGAAAGTCTAATGCACAAAGTCTTTACGTTGGGATTATTAAACAAGCTTAATTAATATGATTGCGTGACAGAAAATAATAGGATGCTAGTACAATCCTATACATCATCTGCGGGACAACCTTCATATTCTACTTCTTGCCAAACTGTTTATCAATGAGTTCAACCTCCACTCTCATCTTCTGACGAATCAACCCAGTCATCTGCCTTAGCACATTCGTCTATCACAGATTACCACAGTACCACTTTAAATAATATTGATTTTTAATAAATTTTTTTATATAACCTAAAACTACAGAAAAATTGAGTTACCATTGGTAAATTCCTTTAATTTTTCTATACTTAATTAAGAACTTAAAAAAATATAAGTTTCTGTTGTTTTTGAATACTTTAAATATTGATTAAATAAATGCCTAATTTATGTATTTATTTATCTAAATGTAATTTTTTAAATTACTACATATAGCTATCATGTTCAAACTTCAAACTTTCATATGAACCGAAAAAAGCAGTGACATTTGCAGTAAAAGTTCGGTGAAAAATACTTTACTTATCGCGGGTTGCCACAGTTGCCCTTAAATTTTATTTTTTTTTGTAATTTAACAAATAAATTTGTAATTTTTAAGTATTTAACCTGTAATTTTATTATGGATAATTTAAATTTAAAATCACAAAGTATTATTACACTGATTTTTGTAAAAGATCAATGAAATTTTGTTAAAATACAAATATCTTTGTTATTTAACAAACTGTATCTGGAAATTTGGTACCTGCAAAGTAGAGAATGACGCCGCGGCCATTTTCATCGCATATCGTGTTACGGTTTACTTTTTCCCCATCCTAGAAAAGGCAGCTTCGACTAGGTAAAATATCAGAGGCTTACTTGTCCGGTGATGTAACTGGTTTGCCTGGGTAAAATAAATATGCATTTTTTTTGGTAAAAGTCAACTTTATTTAACACTCTTTAATTTTCAAATTCTTATACGTACATTAAGCAATTATCTTAAAATGATCTTCTTACATCTTGACCTAAAACAAAGAAAGACTCTGGTAAAGTATTTATAGGGCTCTGGCTACTTAACATGAACATACAGTGATACAAGTTATGGTGAAAAACAAATCGTAAGTTAGTTAGCACATACCTGATTATAGTCCCTTCTTGACGCCTGCTTGTGTTTGTTTTGTGTGACTCTCGTTGGATGATCCTGTACATATGTGATTTTTCTTTTATGTTAGTACTTTAAGTCATACTGAGTCTTTTAATCTTGTGGTTCTTAAATTATACAAACAATGATTTTGATGAACCCTTTTTAACTATAGTCTATTTCATCGCTTAGATTTTATTATAATTAAGTGTTGTATCTCTTTGTCTTTTCTTAGATTCCTTTTTTAAATAATCACATTAAATAAATTAATAACTACCTGTCAGAATTTGTAAATGACGGACGACAGTCCAGAAATTTCAAAATTTAATTACTGATTGTATTAAGTAACCAATTTTGGTACCTGGTAAGAGAATCAACAAAAAAAATCTAAAAGTGTAAAATTTGATTGAATTGCAAGGGCATTCTTTTCTATTTGGACCGTGCCTTGGCTTAGTGCGGACACGGTTTAAAGCGTTTTTCTTAAACGGATTAGTCAAGAGAAAGATAGTTTATCCCAAATTGAGTTAGTGCTTACTCTAATTTAGAGGATTTGATTTTGGGAAAATACGAAATATCTTTTTCGATTTATTGCAAAAGAAATAAAAGGCCAATCCAACATCTTCTGGTAAGTCGATCAAATTCTACTTTTATTTTACATTATATAATAGTATCTTGACAAATAGTTCAATATAAAGTAAAATCTAAACTAAATCTCCATTTCAGTCACATAAAGCCATAAATATAATAATTATTGGATTTTTAATCACTAATATTGCTTTTAAATATATCCAAGAAAATGTAAAAGTACAACATAAATACTTTTTTTAGGCCTTTCTCCTTTCCCCTTTTTAAGCTTGCCGCACATTGAGAGCAGCGTAGCCAAGCACAGCACAGCCGAGCATAGGAAGCCTGTTTGCAACGTACATGAACAAACGCGATGCCGCATACTGTACGTAGTAACTTGTAAGGACTCGACAGAGAAGAATTTTTCCTCTGTCTGCGCTGGGTTCTCTGTCAAAGGAACACAGTTTTTCGAGACTGCGCGCGAAGATAGTATACTCAAAAATAATAGATGTTTTTATATTTAGGAATTTTAAAATTAAAACTAAGTTGTTAATTGAAACTGTGAGGGAAAATAAGGTCTTGTACGACGCTAGCGACCAAAATTATATAAAAACGAAATATAAGAATAAAATTTGGAGCCGAATTGCAACAGAACCTAATTATACAAATGGTAAGTTGTAGATACTTTTTTGTTACTATCATCTATTAAAAATACGATACCAAATGCAGTGGCCTCAAACTTAAAGCTGAAGTAAATGCGGATATACAAAGTGCTCCTTTAACATTTTCTTTATTCAAATATGTAATTTGTAATAGCAAAAAATCGTTTATAATTATTTAATAATGCCCACGTTGAACTGAATGTTGCTGCCATGGCAAAGATCCAGATAGAGAATTGAAGCAGTCTTTGTATTCCTCTCTGACTAAATATGCCTCGTTTGCACTTTGTATTCTATTTGGACGTATGGGAAGTAATTGCGATTCAGAAAGCTGCGTATCATTTTCTTCTTTACAAATATAGTTTGTATACCTGCAAAAAATTGTGAAGAACGCATGTTGCTTTGACAATATCATCCGCGGATTCCAATTTGCATTCAAAAGGTCTTCGATATACTCGAAATCTGGCTGCCAGTATTCCAAAGGCGCATTCCACAGTTTGTCGAGCTCGAGATAATCTACAATTAATTATATTAATAAACAGGGGGCTTCGTTATAATTAAAATGAGAATTTTACCTGTAATTAAACACTTTATTTCTATAATTGTTGGTAACCTAAGCTTTTGGAAATGGTCGCATCAAATTAGTTTTTAAAGGGAAAGCTTCATACCCTAAAAATACATATGACGTATTGCCTTCTTGGCCAGGTCAAGGTCTGGAAACTGGTAATTCCAAGGTACAATTGTTCGGTTTTATTCCTAAATTACTGTTGCTAAATATATTTCCATCACTAAATCGACCCATTGAACCTACATCAATAGTAGTGAATCAATAATTTGCATCTACAGTGGCCATTAGGACGATTGAGCAGTACTGCTTGTAATTAAAAAATGAAGATCCGCTTTGACCTGGTTTTTTATGGTTATATGTTTACCGTCTATTGCACCTAGGCAGTTAAAAACTGCCATTTCCTTTCCAATTCGGCTGCAATTGTCACCCAAGTATTCGTTCTGGGATGCGGCATATATTGCGGCTGCAAGCATTCCCAAAGTACTTTACAAACTTGATTTACTATTTTTGATACAGTCCTTTCTCCTAGCCTATTCGAAAAGGTAATAGTTCTAAATGTATCTCCTGTAGCCAAATACCTAACAAATTATGTAAGTAAAGTAAAATTATTTTTTTAGGTCAAGAAGTAAAAGAAATTTGGAGAAATTGAGAGATTGTCATCGCGATGCATTGCGACGACAAGAAAAGAGAAAGAGCGGAGATGCTGCAAAGGCAACAAAGTTATGAACTTTCCAAAAGCAGATGGAATATCTTCTTCCGTATATGGCTAACAGAAATACAAACGGGAACGTTGATATTTCGCAAGATAAAAGAAGCAATACTATTGAAAATAACTTGGTTTTGCCTGCATCGCAAGACATTACTGAAGGAGCAAACGAAAACAGTCAAGATGATGAAGTAGACCAGACGAAAGAAACACAAAACATTAAACGTTCTAAAGGCAATACAGTCGCTACTCCCGAGACACCAAATGAGGAGTATCTTTTCAAAAGGGGATATTTACAATTTTCAAAAATTTCCGAGTAAATCTTGAATTGGCTTGTTTGTACTAAAAAGCATGCTCTAGTCACTCTAAACTGAAACAAAACGCGATATATTCTATAAAAAATTGCATTTAAAATATTGTGTTCTTTACAAAAGGGGATATTTTTAAATAAACTATAAAGGATTTTATTGTCGCCTATTTTCTTTTTTATAACGGGATATCTACAGTACTTACAATAGAACCAATACATGTGTTTTGTACTAAAAGGGATATTTACAATTTAGATGAATTAGATTTAGTCTAGTTAAGGTTAGGTGAGCGCACCGGCAACCACTGCGATTAAATCATAATGTGAGGTTAATTTTGAATTATTTCGAAATAATTTGTGTTTTATTTGGTGCGATTGTTAATTTGATTAATAATTTTGTCAATTAAAATGGACGGTCAGACGGTACAAGACATAAACAGTGGGGGTAGAAAGCAAAGAGTAGTGAAAAAGCCACGAATTAGAAAATTGTAAGTTTTTAATTTTATGTTATAGATTTGATGTTTTACCTTTTTT